>JAODUG010092184.1:0-11892 GCA_027564795.1 Aphredoderus sayanus | reverse complement strand
TAACAAAAAGTGACGTGTGTTGACTGAACATATTCATCACACAGGATCTGTCACTTTTCCTCCATGCCTTCTTTTTATTTGTGTTATTACAGTAATTCACTTTTCCTAACTTCTGTGGTCATGCCCAGTGGAGGGACAAACGAATGTTGATTTGTTGAAACAAGACGGTGGCTGTGACAACTCATCACTCGATCTGCCACCCTCGCCACACGTTTCTCAATAAAACAGGTGGCACAATGGCACATACTGGAAATATAGAAAGTGTTCTCAGTACAAGGGTAGGTTGTCATTTTCCCCTTCATTTATAAGCTGATAGGATTCAGTTCAGGATTGATTTGGTCCATCCGTCCTCTGGTTCTCTGGCCCGTGTTTGTAGTAACAGATGGAGTCGTGGCGGTATCAGCCAGGTGGACAAGATTGGCCCTGACAGGCAGACTGAGGGCACACAGGTTATGGCCAGCTCAATTTTTAGCTACTGTCACACGCATGCGTATGTACACACACACACACGCACACACACACACACACACACACACACACACACACACCATTGTATCTGTGAGAATTGTTTACCAATTCAGTTTTTGTGCCTGCAATGTTAGCACTGTCTCTCTCACGCATATTTGTTTTCTTGTGAAAGCAGAGGGAAGAAATGTTGAATGTAACTAGAGATATGTAAAAACGGGTGCTTTTAGTTACAATAATGTCTCTTTTGGCACTGAACGACTCTATGAACAGTTGGATATTGACTATCTTGCTCTAGGGCACTATACCAAATACAGGTTTTGTAGAAGAACAGACTATTAATTATTCGCCTGAGTTCACAGTCTGTTTGGAGTTTAACACCGATATCGCATGTATTCATTTACTGCTGCATTGGAAATGTTAGAACCATAAAAAGAGTAAACTATGTATACATTACCTAACTGCATATAAAATATACACTACATATGTAAAGGGTACCAGAAAACCACCCCAACATTTAAAATATATACATTTTAGCAATGATATGCACATATTCAAAAGCTACATTTGACCCACAAATCCTTCTTTGTTTATTACGGAAATGTTTCCGACCCCATGCTGGCCAAATCCACACCAAGTGCATGACCTGTCACTTTCTGTTCCTGCATTATTTTCTTCATTTTGTCTCACCACTCCCTCACCCTTCCCTATCATACTGTGGGCAGATTGCACCGCTTCCTTTAGCCTCAGGAAGCCAAAATGGAGAACCGACCGGTTCCTGTTTGACACTTCACACTATAAAAAGAGAAAATGAAATCTAGCTTTAGATCCAGTGGTCATTTTATTAAATTTAAATATATGTATGTAATTCTATTAACAGTATAAATAATATATGAATATACTTTACTACTGTACTAAAAATGCGATCCCATTCATTATAGCATCACTTCTCTTAGTGTTCTCTAAGTACTGAAATACTGCGGATTAGAAATCCCACAACCCCCACTGATGCCCCATCTGGCCCCTCAGTGGTACTGTCGCTACGGTTACCGCGACCCAATCACCTCTGCCCGGGGTTCTCGTAACAACTATGTAACCTGCCAAGCAATTTGTCAGTTGGCCAACCAGCCAGCTCCTTCAGCCCAACGGGCTGGTTTGCATTGCATTGTGTTGTGTCTACCATACACACTATCAAGGAAATACGCCACAAATGCAAATGTGGTATCTTTTGGACAGGCAATTTAAGTGAATATGTTCTGAATGAGAAATTGTTTAATAAGAGAATAAAGGGGGTGTTGTTTTTATTCCATGTGAAATGTAATCCTGTGCAGCCCATTGAGTCTGTAATGTGATTAAAGATAAAGTAAGTTATTCTAGAGAACTTGCTAAATTCAAACGCAAATCAATACAAAATCACCTCTCCCTTCAATGCCCTAGGGTGCTCCCTCAGAAGCTCCGTCCCAGACTTTGGAAACGCATTGCGAAGGCTAGGGAATTGTTATTGTGTTCGTTTGTGTTCCTATTTACAAAGCTACAGTAGGGCAGTGTATAACTTATTTTTTCAGCACCACAGAGAACGGGAAGCTAGCGGACTGCAAGGTGATATTTGGTGAATTTGAGAGTGTGCATCAGCTTACAATGGCTTGCTACATCTTCTAGGCATTGCAATTGAATGACTTAACAAACATTGTTTGTTTGAATGAAGAGTGCCATGGCCACTATGCCAACTCAGGGCTGCATTCCACCTGCATCGGCATTCCGGTTGACTGCAGTTGCTTGTTTATCGGGAAGCCTTTTCCCTGTTAAGTCAGATTACTGTGCCATCATGCGGCTTTCATGAGGGGAGGCCATCTGCTAAGACAGCTCTTACAAGATGGCTATGGAATGACACTGATGGCTTTGCAGGCTAACACACTGTCATGGGCCTGTAAAAATCATGTAACTGAAAATGGACAATTCTTTTGTAAGTGTTTACCCTATATTCTATATGGAAAGTGTTTTGTAACTTATACTGTAGCTGCGGGTCAAGCATATTGCTGCTGAACCCACTGTAACTGTCTAACATTCTTTAAATTTGACTTTTGTACATTGCACATAAACTTTTTGTTTTGTTCTGCTCAAACACAAAAACCTGCAGCGTTAGGCACCTGTGATCCAATGTAAAATGTTTACACTCCCAATGAATGTACAGTAGGTCTTGAAGAGACGTGTTTCCTGTATGAAACACCCAGACAAGTCCCAAGTTGATGTGTTCAGTATAAGGCTCATAGGCATTTATGTAAACACAAAATACACGCCTCTGGCACTTGGCTGCTTGTATACATGTTTTAGATCGTACATATGTAATGTTTCACATGCTTACAGGTAGAATAGAATGGATCAGCACAAGAATTACATTGGTTGATTGGAGGTGGGATGGAGGGTTTCAGGAGGACAACATATTGCAGGATACAGTCAGTTAGTGGTTAGGGGGATCAATCCCCAAACAAAAGGATGTGGGTTTAATCCCTTGCATGCCAGACCTTAGGCATCTTTGAGCAAGATGCCTAACACCTGCTCCTTTTTACTGGTTTTTGTGCTCACTGTAAGTCACTTTGGATAACAGTTACCTCAGGGAAAACACTTAACACTTGTGATGTACTTTGGGTCAAAATGACCCAAATCACTAGCTCTTTGTGGAAGATAGAAGGCGCTAATCCTAACTCTACAGTTTACACAGACATATGTGCACTGCTGGCACGGCAAGGTGTCACAAACAAATGCATAAAGAAATAATTAATTAATAATTAAATAAATACACACAGCAATGCCAATTAAAAAACACACATGATCATAGACAATCAGATGGCGCCGCCGAGTGGCCAAGTACGATATTGTTAAAATGGTTAAATATATCAATGTAGCCTCTGTTCAGGAAGAAACACCTTCATCAGCAGTTCATGATAAGAAGCCATCTGCTCAGATCCGATAGGATAGAGAGGGGGCGATGCAAATACTGATGACTACTGCATGGCGAAGGTGGTTCACCATATGCTGGTGGAATGGGAAAACAAACACCTCGCTTGGCATTTATGGATAGTGAACCATTAATTGCGCGATCATCAAGTAGTAAGTGGTAATTTAGAACAGTGAGACTAGGGAAATGCTTACAGAGAGAGAGAGAGATATGGGTGACGAGGATTACATCATTAAAACAGTGAGAGTGCATTTGTATGAAATTTCACCAAAGTTAAAGTCGATTGTAAAATTTATGTTTATCCAGTTATGTTGACTGAACCCGAAAGGGCTGGTCTAATTTGAAAATCTATCTAGCATGTAATATACAAAAAAATATTTTCCCCAGGTTTGACATAACTTCTGTATTGTAACTAATTATATCTGAACTATCTATCCATCACTCACATCTTAAACCAAATTAGGGCATGTCAAAAAACTCCAACTGAAACAGAATTTACTAATGGAAGATCAAATAAACGAAGAGATAACATTTTAATTGGGCCTTTTTAATAGAAAAAGTATAAAGCAATGATAAAATGGTGTCTTGGTGTCCAGTAACAAATTACATAATCCTGTGAGGGGTAAAATAGACAGAAGAAATGGGAGACAGGTGTCAAGTAATTAGATCGTCAATACTGTGTCTGAAGAACACCGCATTTTATTTTAGTGACTGTCGGCATTTACACACAGTTTCTAATAATAGTATGGCTGTCAGCCATTAGGATACACTGTGACAGACTGATAGAATGTCCCATTAAAGCCAGCTCCCGTCTGATGATGGCAAACTGTTCCTTTAATTACTCAAAGATTTCCTCTAAATATGGTGCCTGTTGGAGTTCCTAATGACTGTGACTGGTGCATTATGGGGACCCATTAAGGAGTGAACTGTTTTCCCTCCACTCAGGGTGAGTGTAGGGCACACGAGGAAGCAAAATCCCTCCCACCAAATACTGATGCTATCACACTTTATCATCCTGAAGTATGAGGCTGTGTAATGTGTGTGTTGCCAATTGCAAGAAAGGAACTCACAAACCCACACACATCACAATTTCTTTGACTATATTTGTAGATGTGCCTGTGGGTTGACTGAGCATATTCAGTACATATCTGTCTACCTTCCTCCATACCTTCATTTTATTTCTTTCTGTTTGTCTTGCTTTGCTTGACTGTGTATTGGGAGATTTGACCACCTGCCCTGCAGTTGGACAAAGTATAGAATCCAGCTCGGTGCCACAATAAACATAGTCTCCTTCAAACTGCACCAGCTTGGCAAAGCAATTCCAATGTTTACATTTAGTTTTGAACCTGAGGTGTTTGTCATAATTTTAGCTGTACTGTATTTCCATTTCATACTGTTGCTGTAGCGAGTACATACAGTGCTGTCTTCTCCAGCTGCTTTATTTATATTTAACATTTGTTTCAATCTGTGCTTGGAAATGTAATTGAACAAAACAATAGGCATAAGCCAAACTAAATTAAATGAATTAACTCAATTTGTTTTTCAAACTTAACTTTTTGTTACATACTGTAAATATGAAAAAGAATCAGCAGTTGGTAACCCAGCCATTTGATGGTTATTATACTAAAGAAAGAGAAAATTCAGTTATGGACATATTTAGAATGGACTTATCTTGTTATCTTGACAGTGTTTGCCAGCGTTTCCACTTATTTAAAGATGATAATATTATCATCTATTATTTAATGTTTGATCTTCCCTTGGTAAATTCTGATGCCATCTTTGTGTTCTGTCCCATAACATTTACGAGTTTACGAGCATACTATAAAGTTTGCGAAATTCTGGACATATTCTGGTGCATTACATAGTTGTTGAAAATTCAACATGAACATTTTAATTCTGTGTACTTTCCATATGTACAGAACCTTTTGACACATGTCAAATAAAACTACGTGAAACAGAGAATATAGAATAAAATGTTTTTAACTTCAACCAATCTTTGCTCTTCCCATAATATATTCAAAAGCCCACTGCTGCTTCCATGCACTGGTGAGCAGATTATACATTGTCTTCCTAACCCACTGTGCATATCCTTATCTTGGGTGGAGACAGCGAGAGGGAAAGATCCAGAGGTCTGGGACACCTTCTGGCAGCGCCGCGTCTGCCAAGACCTTCTCCTTACGGGAGCGCCCGCAGCACGAGGCTTGGCACTTCCAACGATTCTGCACTGATTACAAATGAAGACACACTGCTCCTTCTAGTCTCCTTGTGTGTTTGTCCATGGCCGCATGTGCATCCGTTCTGCTCCAGACCTCCTTGTCAATGTTTTACCATTGACGTGCCAGCGTCACAGCCATCTAGGTTGGATGAAATGATGGCGTTCACAAATGTAAATGTCATTAATAGAATGTTTCTTGGATTAGCAAGGCCATCTCTCATTCTTTGCTCTGGGACCAAGTGATTAAGTGAGCAACACACAAAAGTGTACCTTGGTAATGTTTCAACTTTAAATATATTTTTCCATGTGTGTGTATATATAGAAAGCAAAATACGTTGTCAGTCATAAACGGGTGCATTTCTGTGTGAATGATTTCCAGGACTTGCTTATTTCAATATCAATGCTTTCAGGAGCATTGATATGCTGAACTGTGGCTGCTGCTGGTCTCCGGGTCTACGGTCGCCATGCCGCTCGTCAATCAAGTTGCGACTGTTGTTATCGCTGCCGGCGACCGCGCGCCGCTGCCTGTAGCCCTAATCGCTCTCAGCAGCCTTTGCAGTCTTGCCGTTGTTTGTCCTCGCAGGAGACGTAGGCCCCCTTCAATCACCCTGTGCACTTTGCAGCGTGCTGGGTCTTGTACCTGGCCAGTACAACCCTTGTGATGTCCTTCGGGTCAAAATGACCCAAATCACTATCTCTTAGTGGCAGATAGAATGCGCTAAACCTAATTCTACAGCTTACACACATATGACATAAGACATATTCTGGCACAACAAGGTGTGAGTTTCAAACTCGAGGACAACAGGAGGGTTAAAAGGCACAAAAAACAACACAAATACATAAAGAAATATTAATTAAATAAATAAATAAATACACACAGCAATGCCAATTAAAATACACACAAAATCATACACAATCCGATGGCGCTACCAAGTGGCCAAGTATGATATTTGAAAGGACATCACAAGGGTTAAAAACAGTCCCACAACCACACACGTCAAATGAACAACAGAAAAGCAAAATTCATTCAAACCAAGTCCATTGTAAATTTTAACCGTGGTGATGAATTGAATGGCAAGCTACTGAATATGTTATTTAAGGTTGGTTGATTGTACATACAGTAAGCTGATCTTGTAGAAAGCTTGTGTAATATTTGTCGTCGTAGTCTAATCTGAAAACATCAAGGACGCCTTCTGTGTGGCGTACTGAGAAAGAATGATAACTACTTCCTGCTGATTTAACCTAAATTACGCAGCTGTACGAGTCTATATGTAATTGTAAATCACCTTATACACTTCACCTTATAGACTTAAGTACCCCCTAGTGTTCTGGCATGACATCAACTGAAAGCATGTTAACAAAGAAAGCCATTGGTTCCTACAACAATAGTGATTGTGTTCACAAAACTACAGTACTACGGACACACAGACACACTGATACAGTACGGGTCCAACCATGGTAACCCTGCTGTAATTTACAATTGAGGTTATATTCATTAGGTGTTTGTGCAGCGACTGTGCTCTCTTTGTGTGCTAGAGAAACCATTTACAGTACGCACTTGCAGTCAGACCCCTGACTCTGTCTATACGGTACATTACATCACTCACTCTTTACAGCACTACTGTAAATCAGACACATTCTTCTTCAGTGTACAGTACATTCATTTAACTTAGCTTTGAGCACAGAGTGTTTTAGTTTGATTGCTGGTTCAAGCTTGCAGGACATACTATAGGTTACATTACTGTTCATTGTACAGCACAGAAGCCATTCAGACATTATGTGCTGATATATTGACTTTCACCTTGCTTTAAATGTCAACTACTGTTAAGGAACAATATTTTGTTTTGTTTCTTCTTTACCTTAAGACACAAATGTTTTTTTTCCAAACAAGGTACATTGACATATAAATGGTGAATAGTCCATATGTTTGAAAAGCAAAAAGTAAAATATTCTTTGGGATGAGATTAACTTGGGTCAAACAATGGCAACATTTGAAAGTACAGAAGTACAAGAAACTTAAAAGGATATGTGTTTTACACATCAAAGTGTAACACACTTATCTTTAATGTAGTCCTCCATTGGAACCAGAGTAGATAGGTCGACAGGGTTGACAAGTGTTCATCCACCACCATAAACAAAATATCCCCATGGCACCTCAAAGGGGCTCAACAAACATCTAGTCTGAGCACCACTCTCAAAACTCAAAGTAAATATCAAAGAATTTGGAGAAAATGGAGGGTGGCTGAAAATGTCGGAAGGTTTCGTAGCAGAATTGAACTTTTGTTAACCCTCGACTTTGTAGATTCCAAACATTCAGTCCTATCTCTGACATTCAGCATATATTAGCCCGATGCTACAGCAGCATTGAGAAACCTTTACTTTATTACTAACATTTCTACAAAGCTTTTCACACAATTGTATTCTGAAATTGAAATTTTTACTTTGCAAACTGGAATTATTTGAGTGTACTGTACATGTTAGCGTAGAGAGTATGATACTGGTATCATGCATTGTCTTGTGTAATTAGTTAACACACACTGTAATACACTGTAAACACACGGTTTTGGGACTGTTTTCATCAGTCCTTGAAATATGTATTGCACATTCACCCGCACTGACAGTTGACATGCTGTCTGTATTACTATCTAAGGAAAAGCTAAGGAAACACTTTCATTACTTCACATCTTGTTCTACAGTTTACTTGATATTTGTGCTTGCGTGTAGTGCCTGGCTGAATCTCAAGATATTAGATTGTGCCTTCGTAGACGGAGGATTCAAGAACTCAGGGGGTGTATTTCCCTCGACTCAAACTTCAAAGGAGGAAAAGATATGAGATGAAGTTAATGAAGCTGTAAAATCTATATTTACTTCTTCATGATCCTTTAATGCAACAATGTTGTCTGTTGGGGTTTAAACATAATGATTCACCTGTTTTTTTGTCTACTGGTATACCATAAATTCTTAAAGGTATTGTGTGCAGTACTGTATATGTGTATTCATGACTCATGGACATCCTGTCACTGTGTTTATGACCCTCACTGTGCCTGTCATACATGTACCTGTTGATGTCCAGAGGCTCTCAAGGACCTGAGAATAAATCAATATGGACACAGATAACAGACTTTAATATGGAAGTACTGTATGTGAAATACTGAATTGTTCCTCCCACTGCCACCCAAGAATCATTATTGTTGATATCCTTTGCACAATGGCAATATCAGCTGGTCATTTTGTTATATAACCCCATATTGTGTGCCTTTACAACAATTTGTATGTGAAGTAGACTTACAACAAGCAATAATCTAATAATCTCCTATGTGTACTATACACATCTTTTGCGTCCAATAATACAATACCATACGTCTAAAATGTTCATGCTAATCAAACATAAGATGTATTCTTATCCCTTGTGATGGCCTTCGGGTCAAAATGACCCAAATCACTAGCTCTTTGTGGAAGATAGAAGGCGCTAAACCTAATTCTACAGCTTACACACAAGTACGATGTGCACAGCTGGCACAGCAAGGTGTGTGTTTGAAACCCGAGGACAACAGGAGGGTTAAAAGGCACAAAAAAACAAACAAATACATAAAGAAATAATAAATAAATAAAAACACACAGCAATGGCAATAAAAAAAACACAAAATCATAGACAATCATCTGGTGCACCAACTGGCCAAGTACGATATTTTCAAGGACATCACAAGGGTTAAACTGTACTGGAATTGGCAAATACAAGAAGGGATATTTGGGCTACTTAAAATATCATAACATGCAACACGACATGCCTTTGAAGCCTGACTGACCTTAGGTCAGTCCAAGTTAATAATTCCAAAAGAAATAGACACAGGATTTTGCAATAGTGGAAAACTATTAATAGTGACATTAAAATGAACTGTTATAAATGACATAAATGTGGTCAAGATTAAAGTGAAAATGTTGATAGTCAGCAAGGGTAAACCCTTGGCCATAGTTACATTTAAAAACACTGACCGCTGGCTAGCCTAGCCTCTCATTGACAGCACAATGAGTGATGCTGGTCCCATGACACGGTAATGCACACCCACAATAGCAGTGTGACAACTGTGATGTAGCTTTGATTCCGGTAAACGCTCTCCCTGCACAGTGAGAGCAGCCCTCAGCTCGGCTGTGTCGCACAGCACAAAAAAGCACTTAGCGGGACTACTTACTGTAGGAAGGAAAATGCCTAGGAAAATACCAAGCTGCTCCAAGACAAGGTTTTGACAGGCTGGCGTTTTGCCATTTTGATTATCTAAATTCACCACTAAAGAGCTATGAAATATGAGAAAAGCTATCAAGCCACATCCGCTTGGCAGCTGCAGCAGACATAACTGTTGTGTTTTTGTGCGCTAATGACTTCTGTCCCTCTTGTCAATATGACCTTATCTGAGCCCTATCTCCATAGAGTGTGTTTTTATTTTATTTTTAGCACTGGGGACATTGTGGTGAGCTCAATGCTGCCAGAACAAAAAACAAAGCGCTGTGGGATTTACAGTACATGAATTATGCAGTCCTCCTAGAGGTGTATCCTCTACAATTCAGTTTTCATTTCCTAGCTTGTTGTAATTATTGTACGCAATACAGTTTTTTTTTTCTCGCTGAAGTAGCTTTGGGTGCAATATTGGAGACCTCTACTGACCTTCCAGCTGCTACTTTAAAGCTATAGACATTATGAGAATGTGTTTGATGTATAGTAATATACTGTAGAAGGATATAACATGATTCATAGCTGTATAAAACAACAATGATGACATACTGTACTTGTACTGTATGATTAATTAAATTAAAGGAATCAGATTTTTTATAATTATACAGTTATCATTTTTAATTATATAATTTTAATTTTTAAGTCTGGTAAGGCAGCTGCCACTGTTTGCGCAATGTGTCAATATTATTCTGAATATGCTTATGATGATCAATGAGGTTACATTCACGCCTGGTAATGTAACTTCTGACAAAGCAATTCTAGTTCATTAAGTTTTATACATTATGTAAAAGTTATTTGATAACGTGCAATGTGTAAAACTGGACAATGGGCCACATTCACATTACCTTCTCCCATGGCTTCTCATCTAAAAGAGAGGGCCTACAGCCCACCCATCTCCCTGTACAGAATGTAATCAGAACACGTAATCTGATTACATTCTGACTTACTACCATTCTGACTAGCTTTAGGTTACATTTAAAAACATTTTGTCATAAAAAAGAAGAGTTAAATTACTATTAATATACATATAATATTATTAGATGATGTAAAGAGGAGTATAGCCGTAGCAAAAGTGCTACTTACAAGGGGAGAGGTGAGTTCAGTTTAATCATTATTTGATGTAACATAAAACCGCTTCAGATAATCACGTTTAGCAGATGTGTTGTCTTCAGCATCCACCACTGAAGATGTGCTAGGATAGTGGAATTCAGATTAAGATATCATGGGTGTGTACGGTATCATGTCCTAGATGTAGGCCTACTATTATCTACAGTACCTCTCTCTAGCTCCCTCCCAGTTTTGTTTTGGCTCTATTTCATTCTCTCTCTCTTTCCCACCCTGTCCTCCAGATATCTGTCATCCTTCAGCTTGACTGCGCAGGGCCATGACTTAGTAGAGGGGGGGAGGTAATTGAATTTCTCTCCTAGAGTGACTCACATCAGCACAGACAATTCAGACATAGCGAGGCGCGACATAATAGACAGGCAGGGCATCGCACCGGCTTAGAACTGCAATTAACTATGGGGTGGGGGGCACATAGGCTTGAAGACTGAAGAGGAAACCAGTGAAATAATGTGACAGCCCTCGGTTCAATTTTACAGTCCATGTATTCAAAGTTTTTAAGGTTGATGTGTCATTATGGCAGCTGGGAGTCTATCGTGGGAGGAAATCAGAAGGGTATGTTTTTCTTCATGATTCAGGTCAGCTGGGTTTGCACTGGATAGAAGACGATGTCACAAACTCACTTTCAACTGACCCCACACGCCTGACGTACTCTAGCTGATTCACACTTCAGCCAAGTTGGCGCTCCTGCATGGCTCAATGTACCCTGCATTCTCCTCCGTTTAAATGAACCTGATATTACAGATCAGTGGTGAAGCTTTTTGATTCACACCTCCCACATGAAACACTGTGTTGGCTTTATTCTGTTGTTATTTACAGTTCATAGCCAACTCTGAAGGCTAAACAATTACTGCAAGGCAAGATCAGATGTGGTTGAAATTGTGTGTGTGTATATATATATATATA
>JAODUG010092173.1:0-11893 GCA_027564795.1 Aphredoderus sayanus | reverse complement strand
GGCCTACACATGATTTACAGGAAGTCATAATAGGATATTGGTAGACATTTAGCTCTAACCAAAATCAGAAAAATAAGATACAATTCACATAAAAAAGTACTGTATATATGGACTTATTGCTTTAGAGCTTCAAATAAATAACATGACTTACAAACATTATTGGCTAGTCCAGTGACTGCTTTCAGCCACCATCTTGAGTGAGTAAGCATGGAGGTAATGCACTCTGGGTAATAATATAATGAATAAGTTCAAACAGCACAAAATGGCAGATACCCAGCCTAAATACTATCGTAGAAGATAAGTTTGGTCACAGACATGGACACAGCCATTGATTGGCCTTTAACTAAAAGACTTACATGTGCTTTCTTGCCATAGTACGGGAAATACATCTTATCAATGTGTGCATCACTGGGGAAATATTGCATCTGCAGAGGAGTGTCTCTCTAAACAGAAAACAGTAAACAGCCAACCAGGTCAATTAAAGAAATAGCAACAATTACTTTCTTTTACCAGTTCATACAATTTCAAACATGAAAATTAAGAAATGGCACTATGACAAACTGGTATCTGCGTTTGGAAAATATCTACCAGATTATAAAACATTCAAGATGTATGTAGCACAGTGACTGGTCTGCTGTATTTAAGGGGCCTACATAATGTGGTACCTTATTAAAGATTAGGCTAGGCCAGAAAAGTATACCTACTTTTCTGGCCTAATCTTGACATGATTTACAGTATACGCTTACCCTAAGCCATCGGTGATTGCATGCAGAAAGAAATGCGAAAACCAAAGGAAACAAACGAACAAAAATGAAAAAAAGATCAACAAAATTAAATCAAGAAATTATGATGAGCTTTTCATTACAAAAACATAAACACATGCAACATTGATAGTTTTTAAGCAAATGGTTTGTTTACCTTTGCTGTGCAGTTGATATAGGGTTCCCCACGAGGTTTCAGGCCAATGATCTGCAATGCAAAAGAAAGGGGAAACCTTTAAACCAGGAGTCTCAAAATTAAATGACCTGAAATTGAATCAGTTTTGCAAAGAGGGCTGGAGTTCTAGACTCCTGCTTCAGACTATTGTCAAGCTGTCAAGAGACAGTTGCAGATATATGTTTTATATATGCACACACGTTTAACTACCTATTATATTTTATATTGATTTAGTTATATTATATATATTATGATGGATCGTAACTGGCTGGCTGGCGTACAAGAAGCCAGGAAGGACATGGAAGTAGAGGAGGTTGTGAGCAAAGAAGGAAACAGGAAAGGTAATACGGAAGATGCAGATACAAGTTTAAGTTAAGAAATATCATTAGTCTGGGTGAACCAATCCACAGCCCAGAAGACTTAACGGGAAGAAGCATTTACCCAGCCTGGTATAATCCATCCAGATTTTTAGATCGTCAGCTGGGCAGAGATCCACCGACCAACCAGCGTTCAGCTGGTAGTTCAGTTGGTGCTAACAGCAATGAAGTGCCTGTGTTTGACAAATCACCTTCATGTGGGCCTTTCACTGATTAGTTGATGTCTGCTTATGATGTCTGCTAATGGTTTGATTGACATCGACTGCACTGGTTGACCAAACGGTGTTGAGCTGGGAGTTCCCAGGCCAAAGCAGTCGAAGCAGCGAGGAGAGAGTGGGGTGAGAGGAAGTCTTATCTCCCCTCCCCGAATCAACAAGAAGGTCTAAAGGGTTCTATCTTCCTTATAGTAAAATATCTTTGGTTACACGTTTGCTCCCAAGATGCAACACATTGTTCTATCTTGGCCTATCTGCCTGACTGCCTGCCTGCCTGTCTGCCTGCCTGTCTGCCTGCCTGTCTGCCTTGGTGCCTGTCTGCCTGGCTGGCTGCCTGTCTGTCTGCCTGGCTGCCTGCCTGCCTGCCTGGCTGCCTGTCTGCCTGCCTGGCTGCCTGCCTGTCTGCCTGCCTGGCTGCCTGTCTGCCTGGCTGGCTGCCTGCCTGGCTGGTGGCCTGCCTGCCTGCCTGTATGCCTGCCTGTCTGTCTGCCTTGGTGCCTGGCTGCCTGTCTGTCTGCCTGTCTGCCTGCCGGGCTGGCGGCCTGTCTGCCTGTCTGCCTGCCAGTCTGTCTGCCTGTCTGTCTGCTGGCCTGTCTGCCTGCCTGCCTGCCTGCCTGCTTGTCCGCCTGCCTGTCTGCCTGACTGGGTGCCTGCCTGCCTGCATGCTTGTCTGCCTGCCTGTCTGCCTGGCTGGGTGTCTGCCTGCCTGTCTGCCTGGCTGGGTGTCTGCCTGCCTGTCTCCCTGGCTGGGTGTCTCCCTGGCTGGGTGTCTGCCTGCCTGCTTGGGTGTCTGCCTGCCCGGGTGTCTTACCCGGTTCAACTTCAGCAGGATGCAGGGCTTCCCCTCGGCGAAGCCAAAGCTGGGGTCCGACAGGCCGGAGCAGCGATTCAACAAGCTCCTCTTAAACTGGCAAGACTTCTTCTCCCGGGTCTCGCTGTCGTCGTCCTGCTCGAAGTACACCCCGGGCGTGCACAGCTCGTTCTTCTCCTGCTCCGTGTCGTTGTAACCTGTGGCCCCAACAGGGGGAGGAGAGGGAGGTGGAGGGGTGAGGAGGTGGAGGAGAGGAGGAGGGGTGAGGTGGAGGAGGGAGGTTGTACTGTATGTAAATTTAGAATGACATTTTATTCCAATTGATTAATTTTTGATTAAGACTAAATATAGAATCTATAGTAAGCTAGTAAATTTTTGTCAAATTCTGTGAATGATCTCCTTACGGTCCGCCAGCTGTCTGTTCTGTGTGCATGCACACAAATAATCTGGTGTTTCTACACAGCCCTGGCTCTGTAAGTGGGAACACAAAGAAAGTGGTGCAGACCGCACACACAACACTATCCCCGCCTTGGCAATGCGTTTCATTTGTGGAGGGCGGAGCATCAGAGGGAGCAGCCTATAGCACTAACGGAAAGGTGTTATTGATTTGATTTGAGTTCAAACGTCAACAATCTTTCTGCAGAATGACTGACTCCACCTTTAAGTTATACTTGACACCAACGGCACCAACATAGCTCCCAGGCTCGCGCTCTCCTCTACCCCTCTGCCTGGGGCGTGGAGGTACATTCAAGGAGTGGCCCTTTAACCATTCTGGCCTATTGTAGGTTTGAGCGGCTGGTGCTTACGTTGCAGGAAGGACTCCAGGTGCTTGACGTACTCCGCGTACTTTAAGGGCTCTGACTTGTTCACCAACATGTCCATGGAGTTGGGGCGGATCACCAACCCTGTCACACACACACACACGACCACATTGACCCACTACATAAACAACACACACCTGGCAAACGAGATATGGCAGCTCCCGGCAAACAAACACAAACAATGTGCTGAGAACTGGAAACAGATCAATACAAAAAGCCACGATTCAGCATGTATCATTCTGTGATACGCCCTATCGCCCTGCTGCCTGCAGCATACATAATTTAGAAGTAAATGCATGCTGTGCAGTGTTGTGTGTGTGTGTGTGTGGCCACTCGGTCACTGTTCTTTAGTGCGTAACAGGGTCTGAGCGGGACCAGAACCCGACTCCCCCGCGTCACAAGACACATGTATCGCCATGCAAGTGTCCTCTGAGGTGAACTACAAGCTGGTCACCGTTACATGTGTGTGTGTGTGTGTATATGTGTGCATGTGTGTGCGTGCGTGCGTGTGTGTGTGTGTGCGTGTGTGTGTATGTGTGCATGTGTGTGCGTGCGTGCGTGTGTGTGTGCGTGGGGCCACTGACCTGGGTGGGGCACACGGTCCCTGTACTTGGGCACGTAGTCGTCAAGGGTGAGCAGCATCACCCACATGGTCAGGGCGAACATGCCGGCCAGGAAGCAGTAGAACACCAGGTAGAACAGCAGGATGAGGCCTGGAGGGGGCGGAGCCATGGAGAGGGGTTGTCTTTTCATTACTTTGTTTATAAATCAAGGGTAAGAGAATGTACTTTGGCATTTAATAAAATGATTCCCCACGTTCCACACCCTACTCCAACTTTAGGTCCCACATGAATTAATGAGATTTAAAAAGCTAGAGCAAGAAATATAAACAATACAATTATGAATTTGTCTTAACCCTCCTGTTGTCCTCTGGGTCAAACTGACCCAACGCACGGCCTTCTGATGCCAGCAGAAGGCACCAATTCAAATTATACAGCTTAAACAGACATATGATGTCTGTGAGCCATCAAAACATATGCAGGTGGCACCATCTGCTGGCGGAAGAAGGTATTGCATTTGAAACCCAAGGACAACAGAAGGGTTAAGAGGTCACCACACAATATGGGTCACAGCAAAGTTACAATTTCCACAATATGCCTTGGTCCAGTATCTATATTACATATTTTAAAGTTCCCAAACAGGTATGAATTAAACCACAACAAACTAATCTCTGTTCTCAAACAGCTAATGTGAGACAGAAGTTGCCAAATCTAAAGGATAACTTTTTCATGCTAGCGTGAGATAGAACATAAAAGCTTGTGGCTCATGCTAAGTGCAAGAATATCAACCCTTGTGTAAGATAGACCTTACAGGCCTGTGTCAAAAGCATACCTAGCTAGTTATTGGTCTGTGGTTGGTGTTAATGCAGTGTATACATTCATCATATGCACCATAGATGTTATAAGCACATCTACACCTTTCATGACAAGCCAGTATGGGAGAGATTTCCTCGGAGGAGGTGACAATTAATGCATAATTCATTACAAGATAGTGTAACCAAATGGGCCTCCATCTGATTATCCCACGTCTCATCCGCTCCAAGCCCGCCCATCTGTCCTGTCAAATGGTCCAAATGAAATGGGCACAGTGGCCATTTGTGTGAATTAGAACCCTTTCAGACATCTCACATCAGATAAGTGCTTTCAAAGATAAGGCCAATCACACAAAGGACACTGACAGATCTCAAATAACTAACTATTCGGGGGGAGGAGGGGGGGTGGACGGGGGGGCATGGATGTGACATCTAGGCCATCATTCCTTCCATAAACAGGTTACAATGACAGTTAAAGGTGGAGTAAGCGATTATAATTGGAGTGCACTTTTTGTCAAATTCAGCGAATATCTCCTCACCGTCCGCTAGATGACCCTTCTGCGTGGGAAAAAAGTTTTCCGGTGTTTCTGCACAGCCCCTGGCTCTGTAAATGGGAACACAAACAAAGTGGTGCAGACCGCTCCACTTAACACTATCCCAGCCTTGGCAATGCGTGTGCAGTTTGGGAGGGGGCGGGGCTTATGAGGAGACACCCATATGGTACTGAAGGGGGAGGTGTCTTGTCAAGTTTGAACAGTCTTTCTCCAGAATCGCTGACTCCACCTATAATCAATTTACTGTTGGGTAAAAGCCACTTAGAGTGCACAGTAAGGAGCAGAGGGCTTAGGCATCCTGCTCATGGCCACATAGATGGCTGTGCTCTGTACCACCATCCTGCATGGCAACCGTGTGAATCATCGATTCCTTGACAAGAAATAAAAAGGGATGGAGCTCCCCCCATGCACGCAAGAGCACCCCCCCTCCTCCTCTCACTCCTCTCCAGCAGTATCCCACAATGCACCTGTTTGGCGTGTACAAGGAAGAGAGGGAGAGAGAGAGAGAGAGGAGAGAGGGATTCCCATTTGACCTTGACAGGCGTGCTAATGTGGGCGGCCATGCAACCGCAGTGGAGCGTCCCGCTGCACCGCGACGTAGGAGGGGGGGAGGGGGGGGGGGGGGGGCAGTCGGTCTGCGCTCTCCGCTGCCGGGACCTCCTGTTTTAAAGGTTAGGTTTGTGGAGCGCTACAAGACCTCGCAGCGAAGGGAACCGGCGTATCGGTGCATGGCCAACATGAGTACAGGCCACAGTGGCAGGCCTACATTAGCACTACTGTAGTCGGGTTACGCAACAGTTCTGTGATTTCTCGCTCGTCAGTTAATTCCTCCAGACGCAGATAAAACCGAGCAGGAGGAGGGGGGGGAGGGCTATTAATGTCCTGCGGGTGCTCTGTGCACAGTGTTAAATATGAATGCTATAAATGGCCGTAAGGGCAGAGTGCGGGGTGGTTAATATACAGTGTGTGTCCTCTCTGTATGACAGAGGGAAAAAGGGACATCTTCTAAAGATCAGCCATTATGGTGGGCCTTCTCTGTTCTCCTACCTTATAGTGGATGCAGGTTTATATGTTGGCCTCTGTCTGTGCTAGCCCGATATGTAGGCTCTATACCTGCCTCTGCTCACCCCTGCACCCGCCAGCGACGCACAGAGGTGGACATTTATTCACAGACATGGGCCTATATGTCAATTTTCGTTTATTTATTTATTAATTAAAAAATAAACAAATAAATTAATAACTACGATCGGCTACAGCGAAGCTGATCGAATGTCTAATCTAACCCGATTGTGGAGTGTGATGCGTGGCATCTGATATCGCCCATCCTCGCCACCCGCCTCCTCGCCTGCCACCTCGGATCGATGGTGGGGGAAGTGGATTTTCTTACCCCAGCTGCTGGCCGTACGACCAATAAACTCCCCAGTCCTCGGGTTGTAGATGGAGTCCTTCCAGCTAGAGGCATTCTCCTTATCGGCGGCAGATTTGTCCTCGGTGTTAGCCATGCTGGGAGAGAAAGATTTCGCGGATATGGCTTCTTATTGATTCCTATTTTGCTCTTTCATATAAAATAGAATAATAAAGAAAAGCGCAGCGGGCGAGGTGATGAGGCAAAGCCGGCGAGACGGCGCAGAGTGCTGGTATCGGCGCTTGGAATGGAGTGGGCGGTAGAAGTGGATCAGAGATGCTGTGGTGTGAGAAGAGAGGAGAAAAGAAGGGGGGAGACAGAGAGAGGGAGAGAAGAAAAAACGGTGACGTCCCGCAGCCCCTCGTGGCAGCTGATGCGATGTGAGCGAATGAATTAACGGATCTACACTGGCTACTGTCAGCAATACGCAGCAGACAACATCACTACGCGCACACGTTATAAATAGATGCGTAGCCTATACTAAAACATAAATAAACGTTGTATTGTTTGTGATAGCTATACTGTGCTGAGGATATGGAACCATTCCCTCCTTGACAGCTTTCAATGTCACACATCAAAGTGCTGGGTTGAAAACAAAGAAATTTGGGCAGCTGCTGAGTAAATATAGGACCAAAGACTCTTCTAAGATGTGCACCAAAAAAAAATTTATAATCCAAAAATAATAATTCTGAAATACCTTTTAGCCAAAATGTTAGCCATCTAATGTTAGATTTAGAGAATGTGTCATGTCTGTTATATAGGACAAACAAATAAACATAACCTAGGCGTAGGTTTCTGGGACGCAGATGATCAGTGACCAATGGTGTGAGTTGTAGCATATATATATATATATATATATATATATATATATATATATATATATATATATATACACACATTTCCATTTAGAAATGGGTGCAGAAAAGGCACAAATTGGTCCACAGAAGTGTTTGACACTAAATTGGTTCTTGGTGGAAGACCCCCAGAACCCCCACTTTAACAATACGCCAACACACTTAGAGACATAAAAATATATTTAGAGCCTATTCATTGATATAGGCCTACAGCGAAACATATTGTATTTTTGCTTTCATGAGGGGCTGAGTCCCCCTCAAGTTCTGATTCTAGAATCGCCCCTGGCAGCCGCCGAGGGATGTTATTGGTGTCTCAAAGGGCGACGAGCTCTATAGGGCATTTTATAACCCCGGTTGCTATGGCAATGCATGCAGCATCACTGAAATTACAACATAAGACACTAGTGAGTCAGAGGGAGAAAGAGAGATAGAGAGAGAGAGAGAGAGAGAGAGAGAGAGAGAGAACGAGAGATGGGGGTGGCTGGAATGTCTGTATAGCAGCAGGGGATGGATTGAGCTGGAGAGCGGAATGACAAAATCCGTAACTTTTAGTCCGGCGACACTCACAGGGAACACAATGGCGGTATGTCGACTCGTCGGCGAGTTACATAAGAGCCATTGATGTAGAGTTCGGCGGGGGGGGGGCGGAAGGAGGCCTAACTAGTCACAACTAAGTTCCTGCTGTCAGGATGAATTTGTGGCAAGACAACGTCCAACAGGGCTTCACGTATACTCTGTCGTCGGATTAATGAGAGAGCCAGCAGGGCCGATTCACCGGGCTGTGGGTAGCAGCTCTCTGTCTGTGTAAAACATGTCCACTGTAAAATAAAGCCACTGTCAACCAGGGCTACACGGGAAAAACATTGGGTATAGGCTATTCAGGAGGTTCACCGTTCTAAAGGTTTGAATATTGATGATGTAACTTTAACTCCCAAGGGGGTTAACGGGTCTAACCTATATGATGAATGAACATTCCGCACATTTCTTGTCTTCCTCTGAAACCTCACACCAAACAATTCTCCCATTGTTCAGGAAACCCCATTTATCCACCCTCAATTAGTGCTCCCTCCATAACACCATGAACATAACATTGAGAACACACCTGCTATTCTCAATAGCTTTATCCATAGGATACCATAGCAACCCTAACTTTGACCTTGTTTTTGTCAGCAGGAAACAAACACTGGATGGTGGCTTGTTTTAGAACTACATTTCCCTAAAAGCTTTGACAAAGCAAATATTCTTTGGAAGCACATACAGTACATTATCTACAGTTTATGCTTCTTTACAATGTCAAGGGTAAATTATTATCAACTCAAACAACCTTGGGGTTTGCAAAGAATCTAGAAACAAACATTACAATTCAAGAGCTTCATGAAATTCAGATCCTCCAATATTTTATTTGCAAAAATTAGTCAAGTACCAATCATCCATGTATCATTGAAATTTAATTACTTATGCATTGAACTCTACTGTACTAGCAGAGTAAGCCAAGCAGGCAGCTATCATGATGTGTAGAACTAAAGTAACAATCATATTTCCTTATCAAATAACGACAGTGATACATGTTACAGTATTTAATTACAGTGAAATTAGTACCTTCATATACTACATGGTATCAAGTACTGGTCTTACGTGGAGCAGAATTAGTCATTGTTACACTTAATATGTAGTTTGAAATCAAGACATACATTATGCCCAAATTCTACATTTTACAAACTAGAATTCATCCAACATTTTAAAATACTGGATTTCAATACTGCAACTAAAATACCCATACTAGGAGAAACAAAAAACAAAAAAATAAAAGTTCATCCCAGTGACCTTTTTACCTCCACATAACCCTCCTGCCTGTTTAACCCTCCCGCTGTCCTATGGGTCTAAATGACCCGGTGCACTCGCCAGTAGCCAACCACAACACGGACATGTGACATTCCACGGTTGGCTCCCTCTGCTGGAATGCCTTTAGGACAGCGGGCGGGTTAAAGATGACCTCTGATTGTGTTATAGCCCACCCAGAAGCCTCCATCTCCACCCTAGTTATTTGTTTACTTTTAAACCGTGCATGTGGCAGTTGGGGAGAAGTAGAGAATTGTGCTGGTTCAGGAGAAACCTTGGGGGAAGGAGTAGAGGAGAGTTCAAGGCCCTCCCACAGGGGGGTGTGTGTGTATGTATGTTTGTGCATGGCAGGGGCATGCAGCACCCTGACTGGAAGGTCATTCTGCCGATCTGCCTGAAAACCAACAAGAAGCTCAAAGACACAAACAAGAATCAGTAAACAATATCGGCCCTTATTTTTGTAGACCTGGTTTTAAACGTTGTACATTTAACATGAAAACTACTACTGTAAGTGGATGCATGACTAAAATATATCTCCAAAGAAGAAGGGCATGAAAAACACTAAACTTGATGCCTTGCTCCTTACAAGTAGGGAGAAATTACTTCCAGGTCCTATTTACAATCATAGAAAAATTACATTTAAAAACAAAGTAGAACAATGTTGAGGTTCCTATTCCAGTTCAAAGTTCCCATGCTCTCCATTATTTACATAAATGCTAGGCTTCCTTAATGCAATGGTCTGTTGGTCACAGTGCATTGTGATCAAGCGGGGGGACCAAACTGTGAGCAAACATTCTTAACTTTTAGGCTCACACAACTGAAAATAAAATCTAAAAAGTGCCCTGCCCCCGCTTGCGCCCCTGGTGATAGCTAAGAAACACAGCAGCCTTGGTTGGTGCCCCAATGTGGAGCTTGAAAACACCACAGTTGGCATAAGTAACCTGAGATCTACAATGACCCACCTAAAGACCCAACTGAGGTCATTAATTTGCGGTTCGTCAAGGCTGTTGGTGTTAAAGAGTTCATGGCTCAAGCAGAGCATCAGCTCGATAATCTATACTATTCCCCGCTCCACCACTATGGTAAATCAATGTTCACATTGTGCCTACCATGACCTCTATATTGTATACGTATACAATTACAATAATTACAGGTTTTCTTCAATTACAATTTCCATACTTCAATAACTGTCACTATGTCTTGTACCGGAGCTCTCTGTTGATCTGGGGAGGTTTACAACCATGTGCAGATACACCACTTCTTCATGTTAATTACACACATATTTAAAAAAATATATAAAAATCATAGCCTATTTAATGTAATTCAAGTGCTATGTTTTCCTTCTCTTTGTAAAACCTAACACAGTCTTAGTAGTCCCACAAACATCACATAAAAAAGGTTAAGAAAAACAAAAAACAAAAAAAAACCAGGTGTGTGTCAAGCAGACTGTTACCTACTGCCAGTCTACAGTGTGTCTATGTCAACGGCCATCGACTGCCTGGTCTCAGGGCTTGCTGTACCAGTTCATGGAGCGCCTCAGGGCACTTTCCCAGCTCTGGAGCACGGGAACATAGTCCCTCCTGCCGTCCCCCGAGCCCCCCTGATGCATCTCCTGGGGCAGGAACACCTTGTCTGTACTCTGCATGCGCTTCAACTCCTGCCTGCTCCTCCAGAAACCTGCCGAGGACAATCAGGAGTGTTCACTCACCCCCGAACATAGTGGCGCTCTTTTAATAACGTATGCGGTAACTAGCGATACTGGAACGGTTCATGAAATCACACGAGCCCTGTCGTTAGATGATTTCTGCGCGGGCTTCTATGCTAAATTGAAGCCCTTTGAGACTGTAATGTGAGATACTGTAAAAAAATAAATAAAAAACTAACCCCCGTGATGTCCATAAAAATCTCATATTTGGCCACCTGGCGGCACCATCTAATTTTGTATGATTTTGTGTGTTTTTATTCTTTTTTATTTCTTTATGTATTTGTGTTGTTTTGCGTTGTTTTGTGTGCCTTTTAATCCTCCTGTTGTCCTCGGGTTTCAAACACACACCTTGTTGTGCCAGCAGTGCACATCATATGTGTGTGTAAGCTGTAGAATTAGAGCTAGTGATTTGGGTCACTTTGACCCGAAGGACATCACGAGGGTTAAAACAATAAATAAATAATAATAATAAATAATTAAGTGAGGCCCAGTGCACTGCTCGGACCCATTCCAGTGGGGTTTCAAGCCTGTGGAGCGGCCGAATGGCAGCGGGCCGCTGTCTTACCTGCTCCAAGTCCGGCAACGAAGGCGGCCCCCAGGCAGGACATTTCCCGGTCGTGTGGCCTGGCGATCTTCCTACCAAACAGGTCTGCCGTCAGCTGCATGACAAAGTCATTGGAGCAGACCCCGCCATTTGCCCTGCGGGTGGATGGGAGAGAGAGAGAGATGGAGACAGGTGGCGTTTTAATATACACATTACTTTTCTGCACGTCATTCACTTGCAACAATAAAACAAACCAATCAATCTTTATTTATATAACACTCACTTTTCATACAAATACATACAAAGTGCTTCACACTACAAAATCATTAAAAACAATTCATAGTAATTAGCAATACAAACAAGTAATAAAACAAGTAATAATACCACTGTATGTAACACCCATCATCCCAACCCTCCAATCACAAACAAGCACCATGGAAAACAGAAAAAAAACAAAACA
>JAODUG010092141.1:0-11895 GCA_027564795.1 Aphredoderus sayanus | reverse complement strand
GTGCACTGCTGGCACAACAAGGTGTGAGTTTGAAACCCGAGGACAACAGGAGGGTTAAAAGGCACAAAAAACAACGTCGGAAGCAAAGACACTTTGTGTTGCAGCTATTCGCCGGGTGTTAGATAGGGCCATTAGGACATTTACCAAATGTCAGCACAAGGACGTGAGAGCAAATAACACAGTCAAAGGTTTAAAATAAAATCCAACTGTTTAATGCACTGCTGATGCAGCAGGAACGCCTTTCATGAATGGTATCAATATTGTATTTACTATATATACAATATTGTCACTTCAACACTCACCGTCTGACCACGGTTTCCTCTGGGTCCTGGACCACCCTTGGTGCCTTGGTCACCGGCAGCTCCCTATTCAGAGGCACTAAGTAAGGTAATACTCAAGGCACAGGCATGTGTCCTGAACTCTAGGAAAAACTGCTTGATGAAGCCAGAGTAGGAGATTAAGGCAAACATTACCTTTGGTCCCGGGAATCCTGGGAATCCCTCATCTCCCTGTAAAGATAACATTCAGTGTTATAGGTGAGTTACAAAAGACAGGTTACTGATTACAACTAGGTATATAATATACATTATAATAAAATAAATAAAATCAAATGTAATAATACTAGTGAATTCAAGAATGGATGGGTGAAGGAGTATGATTTCCCCTTTATTTATAGTTACCACAATAAACAGTTAACTTGCATGAACACATTAATTTTCACAGGCGTCCTGTGCCTTGGATTACATTTTACTTGCCTTCCTTCCCTTGGGCCCTTGAATACCGAATCCATCGCGACCATCTTCTCCCTGAAAAGAAGAGGTCAGTCTCTTAAAATGTCCTTAACCAACACTGTCTCCCAGAGAATGCTTCTTGCTGATGACAGCTAAGTCTGCTGTACACAAGAAACAACTGAACAGACATTCAGAGAGGGAGGTTTGACATGAGGAATGCCTTAGCAGGAATAGCTTTTTCCTGATTAAAAACACACCACATCTTCGTAGAATCTGAGAAGATGGCGACATAAATCCCGTTCTGAGGCAGCCATGTCTGTGATGCACATACCTGCCAATGATCCTCCCTATGCCAAGAACCACTAAAACTACAATTACCTAATAAATACATCTTTCTAATAGTAAATACATGGAGGACAATGTAATGTGTTCATGGAGAATGATTAATGACACATGCTGAGTTATTTACATATGGAACGCTTCTAATGAAAGGTTGGTTTAGCTTCCACAAAGCTTTGATATTTTGCTGTGTGTGTGTGTGTGCACTTGAAGGGGATGTGAGCTCAGTCTTACAGGCTCGCCGCGTGGGCCCAGGGGTCCCACAACGCCTTTAGGTCCTGGGTCTCCTGGCTCTCCCTGCAAAGACAACAGTATTACGATATAGATGACAGACCAAGACAATGGGTAGAAACAGGAGACATATTTGATTATGATGAAGGCCCAGCAAGAGCTTTTCGTTAAGCCCATGGTTCTCTTGGCGTCAATGTGAAATGGGGCTACAGGTTACAGTACGACTGCACGAGTTCAATAATGTGAGCACTTAGGCCAATATCTTTTTAACTGAAACTAGGCTGCACCCAATAGACCTTTCGCCAGGATTGAGTTATCAATGCCCACTGATTTTAAGGGCGGGTTCTGTGTCGGACAACTGACCATAACATCAATAAATCCAAGTGTCATTAACAATAATGGGAGGAATTGGAAAACTGCAGGATGTAGCTACAGATGGTTTCAGTTTCTCATTTAAATCAAGTACCGGTATATAATAAAAAAATTAAGAAAAATGTTTAGCCTATCTCTGGGTCATACATCCATGGCAAAATAGCCTACTACAGTAGCACTATGATAGTTAATCCTGCCTATCAGAATGAAAGGTGAATTGAAACGATTTGTTTGGACAGACGACTGAAGGGAGAACAGACTGGTACGGTAGCCTACAGTACATTGCTGTAGTATGCTACATTGTAACAGTTTAAATCCACAACTATTTTACAAATCATTTGCAACTATTATATAGTATAGTCATTCTAATAGTTTTACCTTATAACAAATGTGTCCATAGCCGTTTGCAATTTTAGCTGCATGGCTTCAGAAAGTCTAAAGTACCAGTACATCAAATCTGTATATTTAGGATATCTGCTGTCTACTGTATGTTATGTCTACATGTCCCATGTAGACATAACATTTTCACAACAAATTTAATTTAATGTTGAAGTTAGCACATTTGATCAGAGACAGTGATTCCAGTTGATGTGATTCTTTAGTTTGTTCCGACAAAGTATCACATAGCAACATCCCAGCCTTCTTATTAGTCAATCTGACTAATCAAACTGTGGCAAAAGGTTCATTATGTTCCACTTGGTACCTTGCGACCAAGAGCTCCTCTTCTGCCCTTGTCTCCAGTCGTTCCCTGCACTCCTCCGGGGCCCTGGAACACAAAATCTGAATTTACTTTTGAAACTAAAGACACAACAATGTTATTATAGCAACCGGCCAGGGGGTATGTGAGCCCTTGTAGGTGTGTATCCCAGTGTGACAACAGTATTAGCATTTGTGCAACAGCTGTTTTCTTCCAAACCATGTGATCATTTCCTCTGACTACATGTTCCCTTGTGTGTCTAACATCAGTCAAAACATAAGCAATCAACAGGGCTATGTTTGTACTGTTCATGTGTACACTACACCCCTGGAAAGGACTTTGTCCTTCCCTTACAGGAGTACTCACCCTGGGTCCTGGATTACCATCCTCTCCTCTAAGTCCAGGTGTTCCGATCGGTCCCGCTGGGCCCTGGACGAAGACAAAACCACACATATTTACTACAGCAATCTTTTATGTTTAAAGGTGAATAGATCCAAGATTACAGTAGGGTTCATTTGTACACTGGGAAAACTCTGGGAGCTGTCTAGGCCCTGTCAAAACATGTGGTCATTTAGCGGAACAGCCAACAGAAGCATTAACTGTGTGTACTGACTCGTTTTCTGTCAGAAGCAGCCGTGCATTTGGAGTCAGCAATGAATAATGCTTGTCAAACACGGCATGAATAATGAACTTACCCTTGACCCTCCAATACCAGGCTCTCCCTGGACACCATCGGTGCCAGGTGTCCCCGCACTTCCCTAAATGACAACATGGAAGGTAAAGAAATGAAGGCGTTAATAAACCCTGAATCCCCAACAAAACAAAGTAATGGCAGTGTGTGCTGAATGGCTTACAGGCAGCCCAGCTGGACCTCGTCTGCCTTCAGCACCCTATGAGTAGCAAAACAAAGAAAAGAAAAGTTAAAGGTACACTTGTCATTATTAGGGCCTTCTATCTGCCACAAAGAGCTAGTGATTTGGGTCATTTTGACCATACATACATAAGAGTTAAACACCTGAAATGTAGTAATGTACCATGTGCTCTGTACACTAGCTTTCCAAACTACTGTAATCTGCATATGAAAAGAGTTAATAGTGTTCTTTCTATGGTCGGGTCAGAGAACAATAGGAACTGTCCTACCTTCCTGCCAGGTTCACCAGCAGCTCCTCTTGTCCCATCCCCACCAGGTTCACCCTAACATTAACACAATACAGAATGACTATACACAACATACCACAGACAACCCAGAACATAGTCTAAAATGATGTGACAGGAATGTTAAATTGTGTGAGCTGGGGGACATTACCACTGGTCCGACATCACCAAGGTCTCCTTTAGGTCCAGCCTGCGTGTTGTCTAAGCCAGTTACACCCTGGAAGATAAACACCATTCCTCTTTTATGTTCACACTTTAAGTTCTACTGTTTAGCCCAGCCTACTGTATACAGCGTTAGAGCTAAATAAACACTTATCACTTAATAATTAAAGTTACTCTTTGTGGTACATATTTTAATCCTGCTATTAATAATAATATTCAATATATCTTAGGGAAATGCTATAGCTACCAGTGGGTTTATTATTATTAAACCATCTGATTATAATATATAGTATTACTGTTTTACTAGTAACAAATATTAGTTTGTAAATAAAACCATAAATAAAACGACATCCATGCTTTCATTCAATAATCATTTTGTGCTTGTTTGTTTGGCCTGTTTGGAGTGTCTACCAATACAGAGCTATTCTATATTGCTATATGACTAGTATTGTATGTACAGCTACAATGTGGCTGCACTGGGTATTGATGCCATGTGAAGAAGCTATATTTGGACTGTTGAAACGGTAGGCTAAAATGTGACAGTAGCTGATTAGATCTTCTACCGACAGGTTTTAATAAACATGAAGCATACTCACAGGGTCTCCTCTGATGCCCATATCACCGCTATCTCCAGCCTGGCCTTTAGAACCTTTGGGCCCCTAAAAACAAAAGACATGTAATTCAAGGCCACCTAAGACAAATAAGGCTCCAGACAAAATGGCGATCCAAAACACTTACTCTCCTGCCGGAGTTTCCTCCTCCACCAGGAGGTCCAGCCACTCCACTTTTGCCCTGACAGAACACAGAAGGTGACAGTTAAA
Organism: Aphredoderus sayanus; assembly: GCA_027564795.1. Taxonomy (NCBI): domain Eukaryota; kingdom Metazoa; phylum Chordata; class Actinopteri; order Percopsiformes; family Aphredoderidae; genus Aphredoderus; species Aphredoderus sayanus. Next base: position 7,387 of record JAODUG010092141.1, on the reverse strand, counting down.
GCCCACATCACTACATTGTCCTATGTACAGCAAAACTATCCTGTAGTCTTAGTAGTTTTAAACGCTAAACGTACTAAATACTGTATTTAACTGTAATATAAAAACAGTAGCATACCGTTTGCTCTTAGTTCAAAAATATATCCCAGAATGCATTGTTCTTTACAGTAAAATACTGTGTTCAAGGGAAACGATAATATACTGTCACAAATTGGTTGTATATTTACAGCAATTTGTTACAGTGTACAGTTTGGGGGAATTTTCATTAGTTAATGACCATTTTATTGTTAGGTTCAGTAGTCCAGAATCTAAACAGTCAAATGTCCAAAGCCAAATCAAGTCTCATGATTCCAGCAAATTGAAACAGATATACAAATATGACGTACATCTTCTCCATTGATACCATCTAGACCGATGTCTCCAGCTTCACCCTGCAACATGAAATAGTTAGTTGAAAAAGTTGGCTGAATAAATAACACGATTGAAATTATTTTCCTCGAGGTGTGTTTAAATATGAGTGAGACACACTCACTTTTTCTCCAGAGTACCCACGGGAGCCCTAAACAAAATGAAAAAACAATGTTACATACACATTAATTTCTGTATTTTTGCACATAACATTTAGTACAATTATGAAAAGTCATCAAATTAATTAAATAGGTAAATCCTTTACCTTGACACCTCTCTGTCCAGGGCATCCCTGGAAACCTTGAGTCCCGTTCACACCAGGGGGTCCTCTCTCTCCCTGTCACAGAAGAACAATGATATTAGGAGATATTCACAACACAAGACACACTGAGATTATTAATGAGCAATTTGAAGGCAATCTGGATCACCCACTGGCTAATCTACCATGACATATAACTAAATGTTGATTATTCTGTATTGTAGTTTAGTCTTTTGTTTATATTCGGGTACAGTATATGCTTGCATTTTAAAAACTATTATATTTGCACTCTTTGCGTCAACTCTCAAAAGTGTCGGGGATAAATAAAGTGTTAACTTATTTCATCCTGTCTTAATCTTAATAGCCATAAACACACTTACGGGACCGCCTTCATCTCCAGGATGTCCTGGGCTTCCAAGTCCTCCTGGGCCACCCTATAAACAACACAAGATATGGCATTAGTGCTCAGTGAACAGCTTGTGTAATCAAGCTGTCATGTGTCGCCAGTCTTTCCTGTCCTACAGTAGCTACCTTAGAACCTGGAAGGCCTACAGCACCACGGTCTCCTCTGGAACCAGTGCACTTGCATGGCACACTGCAGCACTCCCGCTCTGCAATATTGTCCTACACAGAAAGGGAAACATATGAAGTTGTCCTATCAAGGCAATAACCTTCATTTCTCATATCCTAATTCATACAATGTATGAGTTTTTGTTTGCAGGTACACTTTTTGATACATATTAGTCAATGTACAATGCTAATTGTTGTTGCCCACTCGGCAACAATTGCATCCAAACCATCCTGGAATCCATTGTATTTCTCCTGTGAGAGGGATGTTTTTCCTTATATAAATAATCTTTAGATGATATAAATGTGAAAATAATGTATCATTATTTGTAGTTACATGATGAAATTATTTTATTTTATTGTGAGCTACATGTGATGTGTGATCACATTTATCTCAGCCAATGCTACTTACAAGTTCCTCCATCAGCTCGTAGTCCAAGTCCATGATATTTATTTGTAGAGGTCTTGTGTACCTGAAGCCTCGACCGTATTCCAACAACACCGCCTCCTCAAAATTGGCCACCCTCTCCAGACCAACCAAGAGAAAGCCGTTGACTCCTTTTATACACATTAATTTATGGGATCAATACAAAGGAACATGTACAAATAGGTGATTGCCTAAGTTTAGGATGTCTTTGTTACCTGATTGGCGAAGCTGCTCAACACTTCTCTTCATTTCAGAGTACGGCGCATCAAGGCCATCAGTCAGATGAATGACAACCTTTCAGTGGGACGAAACACTCCATATTATTTCCCTACATTCCAATGTGCAATATGTCTACATTCCAAAACAATAACAGAGTACATAACAAAGATGTCCAGATGCCCCATGTTATGTCTAAAAAGGATGTAGTTATATTAATATGTTTTTCCTCTTCAATATTATTCAATCATATTACAATAAGAGATACAATTCAAAGCCGTGTTGCCTTAGGTAGCCTTTAGTGCTACTCACCTTGACAGTATTGTCCGGTCTGGTCTTGAATCTATTGTTGTAAGCCACAATGGTCTGGCCATTAAGGTTAAAAGGTCCCCGGTTGCGCAGGTTCCTGAAGGCCTCCAACAGCTGGTCAGCACTGTCTGTGAAGTCCAGATGGACGGGTTCAGAGGCAGAATCAAGGGCTAGAATGCCCACCTGCACAGAGGGGACCTGCCCCGATGAGCAGCTAATGGCAGCCATCTGGGAGATCCTCTGAAGAATAGCACCCATCTTGCTTAGGAGGTTGGTTTGAGCAGCAAAAATGTTCTGTGAGGAAACGTCAAAGCCCACCAACACCTCCACATTGCAGGCTGTAACACAGAAGAGTTTGTTCATTGATAGAATAGAGAAGAAAATATTAGAAAATAGTACAATTACAATGTTCACCTTTAGCAACCTCCTCCACACCCGTGCAGAGCTTGACTCCCTTCACCTCATCATCCAATGTCTCCAGGATCTGCTCGTTGAGCTCGGAAAGCTGCTGGACATTACTAGATCTTGCTATGGTGGATGCCTCACTGGCCAGGTTTTCTAATTCATCTTCAATGTCCCCTACTCCCACAGCGTAGATCCTCACCCCGGTAGCCTTCAGCCCGAGTGCTGCTGTCTTGCTGTCGTCAGCTGAACGTCCCGCGGTGATGACCATCAGGATCTGAGGAACACCCTCATCCTTCCTGCTTCCTTTGGCCTTGATGAAGTGCTTCTCCTGAACGTGACGGATGGCAGCACCAGTATTGCTTCTGCGTCCACCTTTGTATTCTACTCGGCTTATGGCCTCAACTATGTCGTCTCTGTTATTGTATCCGTTGAGGAAGAAGGCGTCGGTCACATCTGCTGCAAAGTGCGCAAGACCTATCTGCAGGTTGTCCCTGTCACTGTAGAACAGATCGACAAGATTGCCGATGAACTGCATCACTTCATTGAAGTTCTCCTTGCCCAGGTTGATGGAGCCATCCACCAAAAACACAATGTCAGCAACCTTAGCTGAAGGCTGGCCTGCCGCTGCAGGGTAGAAGTAGACAAGGTATCACAAGTTAATAAGACAACAGAATAGGAGAATGTACTTTAATATGATTCTGTCTAGATATACATTATACAGTATAGCCTATACAGCCTGACCAAACAAGCAATTGCAAACTAATATTGTGTTTCTCCTGTGTTTAGCAGGAGAGGCCAATCACTGTAAAGTTTTCTCCAATCCCGTTCCAGGTCAGGACTGTGTGATGGCCAATTCGTGTGGGTAAATTCCTCATGCTCCCTGAACCAATCTTTCACAATTTGAGCCTGATGGTTGCTGGCATTGCTGTCCTGGAATTTGCATATTCAATTCCATGGGATGGGATAACCTCCTTCAGTAAGCATTAAGCTGACTTGCCATATAACATTGCTTAGCCTGACCAATTGAAGCAACCACAGATCATAATGCTTATTTAAATCCTAAAGTCTACTTTCCTTTTTTGGCCTTTTTTTATTTAGTATTACTTACTAGGTTCCTCTATTGTGGGCCCTTCAATGGCAGGCCCACTTATTCTTGCTATAAAGTTGTCTTTTATCAGAGGCAGGCCCGGGAATGCTTGAACCTGAAGAACGTCTTCTGGGCTTCTGGCAATCTGGCGAAGCTGCTTTCCATCAGCACCGGCAGCTCCAATACCAATGCAGTTGACCTGGGAGCCTTTGAGCAGAGGTCCATATAGAGAAACGTCACTTGTGGATTGTCCACCTGTAAGAACAACAAGGTGCTGGGATGCCTCGGTCAGGCGTACACCCGCAGATGCCTTCAGCTCATTGCGGATGACATACTGAATCGCCTCTGCTAGGTCTGAGGCCCGGCCGCCCACGTGACGCAGCCTTTTGATGGCGGCAAGAACAGCTGGCTTGTTGTTATGCGAGTTGAGAGAGAACTCAGTCTTAGCTTTCCCTGCGTACTGAACAACGCCAACACGGACCTGGTCAGGCTTCACATCAAGCTGCTGGACAGTGCTGATGATGAAGTCGCGTATGTGAGCAAGGCCTTCAGGGCCAGTGTTGTCTGAACCGTCGATAAGAAAAATGATGTCCTTTTTCCCCAGGTTTAGGACTTCTTTACAGCAGGAGAAACACAACATTGAAAGAGTAGGGTTAGTTTGAGTACATTTGCATAAGAATAATTTTTTGCGCGTTGTATATCTTACCTAATTCAGGACCAGTACTTAGCTTGGCTATGTCGTCGGTGGTCATTGTGCTGACTGAAGAAATAAGCTGCCGCTCCACTCTAGGTAGCTCTCGGAAACTGTTAACTGTGTATGCCAGCTCAGGTTTTAATGCAATCTCTCTCAGTTCATTAGGGTCTGCATTCCTAGCTCCAACAGCGAAAGGAGCTACAAGGTTTTTCTTAAGTTGTTTGGCTGGACCAGATACATCATCTGTAGACTTTCCACCTGTAACTACAATGAGGAACTGGGGCACACCCTCCTCAATCCGACTTCCTACTGATCTCTTGTAGATGTTTTTGGTGACCCAGTCTAGAGCCAGACCTGTATTCAGTTGATTGCCTCCTTTGTTCCGAAGTCTTCCTATAGCTTGGAGTACCTCATCTTTGGTGGAGTATTCATTAAGGAGGAACTCCACTTTGGCATTATCACTGTACTGCACAACTGCGATTCGGACCTTTTGCAAACCTACATCCAGCTTTTCCACTACTCTCCTTATCATTTCACGGATGGAGGGCAGATCGTCGCGCACTGCTGTTGTACCATCAATGAGAAACACAACATCCCTCTTGTCTCCCGTTGTGGTACTTGTTACAGGAACTGAAAGACAAATACAATAATCATATGTACTTTACTATCCTAAATATCTGCTGTACATAATTTTCCATATGTGAAATAATTAGTGTTAGTTTACTATTAAAGGGAAAAATAGCAGAAAAGCAGTGTATGTTTTAAGAACAACAGTATACGTTATTTATATTATTATATTATTATTATTATTATATAAACCTACGTCATCATTCTCCTACAGTAATATAGGCTCCCACCACATTCTACCCCTAACCTTACAGCCACCCACACCTATGTGGATAAAAAGTGAGCTTGTTCAGAAATGTGGGTTGGGGGAGAATTATAATTAAGTCATATTATACAGTATGTCTGAATGAATCTAAGGAACATTACCATCATAAGTTGGGAAAACTGGTGTCAGCCTGGCAATGTTTTCATCAGAGAGCTCCGTAATGCTGTTGATGAGGGTGTCTTGAACTGTGTAGAGCCCAGGGAGGTCATCAACAGTGTAGGCAAATTTGGGAACATAGGAGATCACCTGTAGCTCTTTAGCATTGACATCCCTGGTTCCAATGCTAAAGGAGAGAACACCTGACCGTTTTATGGCTGATGCTGCTTGACTGATGTCATCTGAGGAACTACCACTGGAAACAACAATCAAAAACTGTGGTACACCTTCTTGCTTCCTACTGCCTCGAGCTGATGTCAGAACATCCCGGCTGACAAAGTTAATGGCCTCGCCCAGGTTACGGTTCCTTCCTCCTCTTTGACTCAGTCCCTTGATGCCATTCAACACACCCTCTTTGGTTTCATGAGAGTTCAAGTACATGTCAGCATTTGGATAGTCACCATATTGGACCACACTAATCCGGACCTTGTTCTCTCCTACATTAAGATTCTCCACAACCCTGCGTATGAATTCTTGGATGATAGGGAATTCAAGTCCGACACCATCAGATCCATCAACAAGGAAAATGATGTCTTTTCGAGGGCCCTGACGCTCAGCTGAAACAAACAAAAACAATAACAATAAAATAACTTTCTGGTACAGTAATTGTTAAAATATGAAGCAGCATTTCCACAGAGGCAATCGGTATAACCCAGTTTATTGCAAGCTGTAAATTAACAACTTTTCTTCCCTTGTCCTTGAATGAGATAGTGTTTGGTGTATTGATTCAGAAATTACAAAATGGGGAAGGTTGCTTTTTTTTTATAAGAGTTTAATATGTTAAATTATTCTTGAAGTTTTATTCACAACATATAAGCTTATACCCAAGCTTATACTTTGTCAACCTACCTTCAACAGTAATGCGCTTTCCAGTCACTCACTGGGAAGGCAGAAGATGTATTCATTGTAGCAGCTGATGTACTTACAGGATTATGATTAAGCTATTTCCAAAGAACTCAGATCATTGCAAGCTGGAAATTAACAATTTTCTTTACATTGTACTTGAGTGAGATAGTGTTTGATGTATTGTTTCAGAAATTACATATGGGGAAAGCTTCTTTTTTAACCTTTTTAAGAGTTTACTATGAGCACATTTTCTAGCGTGGTGTACAGCAATCACGATGGTTAAAGGATACTGATAAAGCTATGAATGCAAGATTATGTAGCGATATAGCGGTAATCTGTTTCTGAGCGATATGATTTGTTTCAGTGGATGGTCCTCCTATAAACATCATTAACACCTATTTGATTCCCTCGTGATGCCGAATAAGAACGATGGTCATGAAGACATTATCCAAAATGTATAGCTGATCCAGTGTTCCGCTGTCTTCCATCAGGCTTCAGATTTAGGATATTGCTGTGGAGTTTCATTTGTTGAACACAATTTCAAGTGGAAGTGGACTCTGTACTGGATAATTCCAGCCCCATTTGCTCATACTTCAAGGTTTTCAGCATCTATAAAGATGAATTCTCGCATGGCAGGAAATCTAATGCGGCTACTATCAGAGCCATGGATGAGGAAGACAACATCTTGCCCTACTGTGATAAGTACCGCAGAGATGTGTATGTCATGTAGATAAAAGGCTCTTTAAAGTGAAAATACTTGAATCACAAAGAATTCAACTTGCTATAAAGATTCTATAACACTTTATATAGATAAGGCAGGTCGAGATTAGTGTAAAGTAATTATATTGTCCTTCAACACGTAATAAAACAAATAAAGGAAAAACCATCAAGCATTTCAAGTCAGAATAAAAATGTCTGGAAGTAAAGCAGAAAATATTTACAATTGTGTAAAAATGTGCTATGACACAATTGGATAACATACCTACAACAGTCGGTGATGTTGGTGTAACCTTAATAACTACTGCCTTCACTGCGGATTTCAGTTGTTCTTGGACACTGGGAAGGTCTGCAAAGTCTGACACAGACAGAGCATAACTGGGGTCGTGGGCTATCTTCTGCATCTC
>JAODUG010092120.1:0-11896 GCA_027564795.1 Aphredoderus sayanus | reverse complement strand
AACTCAACCCTCAAAATGGCGGTGTATCAACCACACACACACACACACACACACACACACACACACACCTAGACCTTCTGGCAGGCAGTGTTAAGTGAATAAACAGGGGCTAATTTCTACTCTGGGGAGGGTGGGAGAGAGAGGTTGAGGTGGGGACATTATTTTAACTGAAATCACAACATTGGCTATTACAGGACACATGTGGTAGGGATTACATAGTGAAACTAAGGCGAAACAAGAGAGAGATGGAGGTGCAGTGTGTGTGTGTGTGTGTGCACTAAGGCTTTGCAAAATTTGCAATATTTGTTCTCACAATTTTGTATTGGTTTTTAAGCCCCTCGTATCAATACATTATATACACTGTAATTAAACACAAAGACAATACACAGACCAATACAGAGATACATTATTAATTAAAGGTATAGTAAGCGATTGTAAGCTAATACAGTTTTTGTCAAATTCATAAAATATCTCCTCGCTGTCCGTTTACCAATATCTGTGTGTGCTGAAAACGTACTTCTACACAGCCCTGGTGCCGTAAATAGGAACACAAAGAAAGTGGCAAACATTGCGCACAGCAAAAATGCATTCGCATTGCGTTTCCAATGTGTGGGGCGAAGCTTCTGAGGAAGCACCCTATGGCATTGAAGGGAGAGGGTTTTTTTTGCTTTGAGTTAGAGTTCAAAGTTTTTTTTAAGCTCTATTACATAATTGAAAGTATCATAATATTGCAATGTATCATATTACAATTGTATCGTGGGCCATGTATGGTGATACGTATGGTATCGTGAGGTCCTTGACAATACCCAGCCCTGGTGTGCGTGTGTATGTGTTTTGTGTATCACGTCAATGAGACATAAAAATGTCAGGTGACCGTTTCAAAATGGTGGTAGAGCTAGATGAAGCAATACAAACAGGTTAAATGCGGCACCAATAGTTTAAAAATTAAGCATTTGGATGCAAAGACTGTAAACAATCACCAATGGAGCATGTCCAGACCCTGGACATAGTCTGGTTACACCATGGTAATGAATACAAGATTAACAGGTGCACTCCTCAGTTTGTGTCGGGAATAACCATTTTGTTTTGAAAGCAAAGTAATAAAAATGTGTAATAAAAATTCCCCTCCCACAGCTTGCATTCCTCTCTACCCACCCCCCAACAACCACATGCACTTTTGTGGTAATTTGGACTAAACAGTGTTTTAAACATGAAACGGTTTGCTGGGGAGAGAATTTGGGGTTTTGGGGACGCTGAAACACAATTGAGGACTGTACCTTTAAACTAGCTGTAACTGTGTGTGTGTTGCATGCATTAGTGTTTATATACGTATACATGAGTAGCTGTGTGTATATGTGTGTATGTCTGTGCGCGCACACGTGCGCGTGTGTTCGTTCTTACCTGTGAGCAGCGTCTGTGATTTTCACACCAAACCAGAACCTGTTCACTCTAAACAAACAAAACAAAAGAAAATAGGAGGATTAAAACAAGCAAACAGACGTAAGCGAGGTATCGACAGAGAGATGAGAAAAACCCTAGAATACCTCTGCTGTCTTCTCTCTCTGCAGTTAATTTCCCCTTAAAACCTCCACTCCACAGCTCACAGACAGAAAGCAAAATAAACGTAGAAGCTTACTGAATAAATATCTCTATTTCGCTACACGTCTAGTGTGGGGGCACACACACACACACACACACACGCACACACACACACACACACACACAGATCTTATTTACATAATTACCTCTGGGTGTAAAATGACATCAGTAATGACATCCGTGTGTGTGTGTGTTTGTACTGTACAGTCACAGTTTGCTGAGGCAAGGCCACCAGTAAATACGGCTGCTGTAACCACGGTGACGGTGAGGGAGACGTCATCACATGACCACAGGGACAGAAAAACAGGCGAAACAAGCCCACCCAAAATCCCACCCCATAGAACAGAGCTGCTAAAACCTTTAAATCCCGGACGCGATATTTCAATGCGCCCTTGTACTCTTGTAAGATGGGGACTTACAGTCCAGCAAACCCGATTTGGACCCCAGCCTATATAAAAACCCACTGGAAACTTCTAATTTCAGGGGCAATGAACTGTTAAACAGGCCAACCGGACTTGATTAAGTGAATGTTACCTTACACATTCTTTAGACATTACGCATTCTTTTTCAGTGTGTTTAAACAGTTTTTGACTGAAAATAATGTAGCTGGTTATGAGCCTACGCAGAATCAAGTAAACTGTATCTAAAGCTTACTGGAATTTTGCAAATAAATTGTTCAAACCTATTACATTTTAATTCATTGTATTTTCAAGTGAGAGTTATACTTAGAGCTTTACAATTCAGTTTTAGAATATCAGCCGACATACACAGTGAGAAATCCTTTATGACATCACAGAAAAATAATCCTGCCATTTAAAGTCATTCTGAAAATGCTTTGTCAACAGGACAGCCATGATGTCATCCTCCCACTTCAAAACAGCCATTAAAATAATGTGTTTGGGCGTGTGCGTATGTGCCATTGTGTGTATACTGTACGTGCATGGGTATATCTGCTGGCCTTGGTGTGTGTGTGTGTGTGTGTCTGTGTGTGACCCTCACACAAATACATGCATGCACACACACACATTGACTGAACCACCAGGATGTGTGTGTGTGTGGGATAATCCTCTTAACGAGCTCTAAACCGACTCTCTGTATGGGCCGCATTTAGCCCAAGCCAAACTCATTACATACACACTGAGATGCACAAATGCACGCAAGCACACGCAGACACACACACACACACAGACACACACACACACACACACACACACACACACACACACACACACACACACACAGACACACACACACACACACACACACACACACACATATAAACATCCCTTTCCTTGTCTGTGTTTCTACTCTGTAGAGCAGCCATTGTCTTCTTGGTATGAGTAAGGTTATAGGTTACATTCTGGGGCTACAGGTCAAAGATTAAGGGTTAACGGCTTTAGTGATGCAGGTGATGCTGAATGACTCATGATTCCCTGGAGTCTGTACTGGCTCCTGGGGGTTCACCTCTCCATTTGAAATGACTCCTTAACTTATATGCAAGGTGTCCATTCTGGTGACATAACTGCTGCGGAGGATTTGTGATATGCCATTGATATACAGTATTGTCAACAACTAATTACAGAATACTTTGCAAACAGTCAGCCAAAGAGTATTTTGTCAAAGTCGTTGAATCATCTCTTAGTCATTTATCGGCAATAACAATGACTATAATACAATATGAGCTAAAGGTTTACACTATAACTCACACTTTTCAAATGTGAAATGCGGCTCCCAAAGGCTGTCACAGTGATTTATGGCTCTACAAATAAAGCTCCAATGTTCACTGATGATTACATAGGTATTCAAATGTAATCAAAACCATCAATGAAAACCTAAGTTATCACAAATCACAAATCTTATGCGTATTTAATTTAGATTGCATGTGCCGGGTGGTAATTTATGTTAAATGTAATAATATATTGTACTGATGTCTGTTTTACAAATTCTGCAAAGAAACTTATGTGACATTGTTTTGAGGTATCGTCAAAAGCAGTTAATGTGACTCTGCAACCAATGAAGTGTGAGATCACATTAAGGTTAACACTGGAAGATAACTTAAACTGTATATGTTAAATAGCTGTGGAAATAGCTTTCCCAGTGGAAAGAGATGAGAACCCGGAGAGAATGAGAGGATTAAAATAGAGGTTAAATCCCTTGGGAATAGACAATAACGAGTCTGTAGGGATGGAAAGATAAAGGGGGATGAAACGGGTCTTTTAGTGTTGGAAGAAATACAACTGTTGAAAAACTGTCACCTTGTTAATCTCATAAAAGCTTTGTACAAGTGTCATTGTAGGGTAAACAGAATTGCCTAATAAAAGTAATGATTTTATTAGCTAATACTGTACCTATTTACCTCATTTTTATCACACAGCTGTGAAATGGGTCCACTGTGTCATTGTTTGAAGGCCAGCCATATTAGAGAGATAATGGGTACAACGGAATGGCAAAGGAGCCAAATCAAACAAATGCATTGGCAAACACACACACACCTCAGTGTAATCAAAATGTCATCCTTGACTTGCCCTCATCAGCCTCTCTCTCTCTCTCTCTCTCTCGCTCTCTCTCTCTATGAGGTTTTTTATCCCATCTCAAACATTTTGAAACAAGTGTTTCACTTCAAAACACTGATCGATCAATTCATAATAGCAGTTACATCTCTGACAATCTGGTGTCCGGGTGTGACATGGTGGGAAACCTTGGTGTAGAAAGGGCGATTCCTTTACATCAAAGAACAGTGGTTGGACAGCACTGCTTCCCATGACTGGCCCACATGCTGTATATGCTGTACTTTATATTTAATCGTACCTTTAGGCAAAATCAGTAAAGTACATATTCATATTTACAATGACACAAATCCTGTTGTTGGGGAGAGAACTAGAGCGGGGTAAATAATCAGTGTAAACACAATTTAAAAATGCAATGCACATAACAGGGGAAAACACAGCAAGTCAACGCAAGAAAGATATAGGACAACATAAATAACAACAATAGACAGACAACAACAAAAGCACACAGTAGTAAAGGGGAACAAAACAAGCAACATGGTAGACAAGCACAATCACAGTAACAACAGTAACAATAGACAATCACACAGAGCAGCTCCAAGTTTCTGTGAAGTTGAGTAGGATTTTTAATTTGGATTGGGTGATGAAAATGTTCAATTTGATTATTCTTTGCAGCTCATTCCATTCACTAGCTGTAGTGAACTAAAATGAGGAGTGATCAAAGGTTTTGAGGCTTTAGGTATCTTAGAAAGTGGATTGCGTGTGTGGTTTAAGTGATAACTGATTTACAACTTAATTACGGTGGCCACTAAAATACAGCAAGTGGTTTACTGTAGATACTGTAAACCACTTACAGTAAGCAATTTACAAATTTACATTTAAAGACTAATACATTTAAGGACCACTGTTTTGGATGTTCACAATGTTGGGAGAGAGTAATAGGCTCATTTGCAAGCAATGTATTTGTGTGATTCATAAGGTGGTGTATTTAACTCCCTAGATCTGGCCACACATTCTCCTTCACTCTGCTTAGCCTCCTACCTTTTATAACCACATGTTCCTTTCTGTGTGTGTGTGTGTGTGTGTGTGTGTGTGTGTGTGTGTGTGTGTGTGTGTGTGTGTGTGTGTGTGTGTGTGTGTCTCACTGTACATGCCTCTCCCTCCTCTCTTATCCCAAGTCAATTTCATGGGACATATTTGCTGTCAGAGTCTATCAAGGAGGTTTAGATGGGCCTGTGATGGTCAAAGAGGGGTCTCTGTGGTGAGCCCTGTGTGTGTGCGAGTGGACAAAAACCACATCTTGAGCTTAGAAAATGGAGGGTGAAAGGTGGCTGAAAAAAGGGAGAAAAGAAAAGAAGAAGGGACGAGATGGATGCATGAGAGGGAATTTTGGGACGTGAGGGAGCGATAAAAGGTTTACGAGAGAAGATGAAAGAGGTGTGGTGGTTTCACAACACTAAAACGCAGGTAAATCTTCAAACAGAGATGTCTATGTCCTTACGTTCCTATCATGCCATTTCTATATTGAAACAGCAGGTTCAAATTAACATTTCAATTCGCATAATTTACTCCCTGAATTTCTCTGTGTCGGCAACTTGACATCTTACAGTATTTTCATCAAACGATGAACCCTGGTGTTGTCTTAAGGCGTACTGCACTGTTGAGAAATAAACTGTAGATTCCACTGAGCCCTAAATGACTCTGGTGCAACATGGTACCAGCATTTAAAAGACATTACATGCAAACTGCCACAATGTGGTATCTATTATCCCAAATGTGTAAAACATACAGTACATGTATAACATCTCACATGTCATTAAAACCCATATCAAATGTGACTTCAATACAGGATGCACAATAGTTCTATTAAATTTCTTTTTTAAATAAAGGATTTCCACGCAGCTGTATTATACTATACTATATACCATGGCTATCTAACCTGTTTCCCTGCCTGACCTAAATGAGCGGTTTAGTCTGAGGGTCTGAGAGCCTTTCAGAACCGGCCTTGACCCCACTGCACATGGTTCTAAAGGACTTCCACATGCATGGTGCCCGGGACAGCTTCGCAATCTACAGTAATCAGTGTAGAGGGAACGCCGGCTGACAGTACTGGACGTTAACAGCAGGAAAGAGAGACCTGCCTGCACACAGCTGTGCACTCTTGAGTGTTTGAAGGGATGCGAGACACATAAATCACATGTCTGCCAGATGTAGCAATACAATAACATGACAAATCTATGTATGTATGTATGTATGTATGTATGTATGTATGTATATGTGTATGTGTGTGTGTTTGTGTGTGTGAGTGTGTGCGCGTGTGTGCATGTGTGTGTGTTTGTCCGAGAGGGAGAGAGTGCATGTATGTGTGTGTGTGTGTTGTGGTCAGTATTTGCGGTGAAGCGCAGTCGAAACTCTCAGTCTATTTAACATGAGGCATTACCTCCACTAATCACACACAGATGACCACGGGTGTGTGTGTGTCTGTGTGTGTGTGTGTGTGTGTGTTTATGTGCTTTATTATGACTAACAGCCTCTTAGCTGAATATAAAGCACTTTCCTGAAAGCTTATGTTGGGGTTGAACCTTTCCCGACAGTAGCATTTAGTTAGTGAAACACAACTGGGTGTGCATGTGCTCTTGTTTTTTGCTTGTTTTGCGTGTCCAGGTCTTGTGTGCACCCTGATTCTGTAAACAACGTGAATCTCAACACTGTGGTTATTTTATTGATTACGATTACGACTTTAGTTCTGTGTCAGTTCGATTTCAAGTAGCCAAAATCAACAATGGCCAAACTAGTCATACAATACACACACACACACACACACAAAAACATTGTCAGCTCAAGATGAAAATGGAATGCAATAAATTATTTGGTTTAAAGACAACTGTTACCAAGCAGCATTGTGAGAATCAAATATAGTGTGTCATTACGGGATTGATGTGGTAAACTCATTCCTCTACAGTCTTGCTTTCTCACACCCTTGATAAGGGGATAACACTGTAGTGCTTAAAGCATTATTCTTTGTGCCGTTGATTTACGATTGTGGAATGTGTTTTTTTTTAAAATATCTGGTTTCAGGTTAAATTCAAAAGTTTACCGCCGTGTCTCTGGTTTGACCGCTTCAAATGACAGAGCCGCCGCAAAGAGGCAGCAAGGCGCAGAAAGGGAGAAGCATTATCTTTATAGTGAATCAAACAAGCCTTTGTCTCCAGCTGTCTATCTCCCACCCTGCCCCCTCGGTCGGTCTGTCTCTCAATCTACCTGTCTTCCTGCTTCCTGTCACTCTCCATCTGTCTCACTGCCTGTTTGAAAGCCTGTTTGTCTTGCTATCAGACTTCTTACTTGACCTGTACCTCTATCTGCCTGACTGAGTCTGCCTGTCAGTCAAGCTGTTGCATTTTGGGAGCAACTTGACCCGGCCATTGCCTCTGTTCTTTGTCAGCAGCGTGAATGCTTGGTTGGTCTATTACTGACCCCTGGACTGATTAAAGTTACCTACCGCAGAGCTGCTAGGACGGACACACACACACACACACACACACACACGACCAACTCTTCCCATTTGACTTCTCAGTCAATATCACTCCGTTGAGACACATGCATTACGCACACACACACACAAACATAACCCCCTATATGAGATGCAATACACTCACACATGCAGGACTATAATTAACGCATGACACCATGTTAGAGAGAGTTAGTGGAAAACCCAGAGAGGCGACAGAAAGAGAGGTGTAAATAGAACTTTGGTGATTCACATTCTGGTGGCTACACACCAGTCAGCCACACACACACACACACACACACACACATACTCAGAACACACACCACATACATGTGAAGCCAAAAACACAGGCTTCACCCACATGAAGCCAGGAACACACAGTGCCCACAACCACAAGAGGAAGCGATGTGTGCATGTGTGCGTACAGTATGTGCGTGTGTGTGTGTGTGTGTGTGAGAAATACGAGGGTGAGACACAGAGACAGACAGAGACAGTGAGAGATATAAAGAGGGAGAGTGAGAGAGTGAGAGTTGAGATGAGAAAACCCCTATTTGGCCACGCTGATGTCATATAGTTGTTATCAAAGCACACAGGCTCTGAGACAACCAGCATGTTCTCCAAACAAATGAACGCTTCATCTTATGCACACACGGACACGGACACACACACACACACACACACACGCACACACACACACACACACACACACACGCTCTCATCAATCACTCATTCTTGTCTATTCTGAGGCCCGTCCAATGATACGGCAGCATTCCTCAAACTCAGGTTTTTGGCGAACGACGACGTTCTTTGAGAGGCTGGTGAGGAAAGCAAACGTTCGCGTGGGCTCCGATTTCTGAGGGGAACGGGTAATTTAAGGACGAAATGCACTCTCTTATTTATTTTGTGTCAGTCAAAATGAGTCCAAAGAGGTACTGTAAGCTAGTGTGGCACACACACACACACACACACATCTTGTCAGTCACTGCTCACTGCTCACTACTCACGCAGTCGATGATGTCATCAGATAGCTCTTTTCATATCCTTCTGGCCAAAGCTAGATCAAACGAGTCACAGCATAACGTGAGCCTAGCAGTACGCCAACCAAATAGCCATCAGAGAATAACAGAACAAGAGAATGCAGTGTGCTGGTCCGACTGTCATGGATGGTTGAGGGGGTAACTGAGGGGTTTAAATACTGCCACTTCACATCATAAGTTTCCTTATCTGTAGAAATGAACTAAGCGTGTGACGACTGCTAGGCTTTGGTCACACAACTGTGAAACGGCAGCGCAGTACAGTATCAATGTTCAGTCGACTTCGAAAGCAGATGTGGAGTAGCCTACAGCACAGTATACCTACCGTATGTTGTCAGCCAAGTAACGCTTAGTGAGAGGCTGTGACTCTCATTACCCCCACAGTTTGATGGTCAACATTTGACTACTGGACTCCACTCCATAAAGTATAAACCCAATGTTCCCTCACTCACACCCATGTTCCAGAATCCCCCCTCCCACACGCACATATCTCTGCTCTACAGAGTCATCCAGGGGCCACCCTCATTACCCAACACACAGGTGGCTGGGAATCTATTCTGGATGGCCATGGAGCAGGACGCGCGGAGCACACACCTCAGAGCCATTGGGGCTGAACTCCGTGGTTAATGGCTTTCCCACCCACTACACGGCGTGCACATGTTGAAGCCGTTAACGATAAGTGGCTTTTCCAACTAACGTTTTAATGTCGCCGTTCATCTCACATTCCACACAAGGCCACTGTACCAATGTGTTCACTGTAGATATGCATATTTGACTCTTGTATGAAAACTCATTCGACTATTTGTAGCATATTTGTGTTGTACACAACCCCGTTTTTCTGCAAAACATTTGAAGTAAACATGTTCACGTTATACTGCATCACCACATTACTTACACTGGGTTATGGATACGCCTATAGAATATACAGGAAATGTAGATATCTAGCTAACTGCATAATAGGGTTGCTTGTATGGTCTATTTTTTGTAGAACACTGGCAATGATTAAGAAATATTCGTGGCAGAACACTTTTTTGGCATTTCCAGCTCATTCAACAGCCAGTTTTAATAATCTCATTTGAGCGCAATAACAAGAGTGTTATTGAATGACAAATATGGCACAGCATTTAAGCCCATATACGCGATACACACAGGTTTCTGAACGGTTCTTTTATCTCCCCCATGACGAGCGGATCGTGACTTTACCTGAAGATGCTTAAAAGCGATCCTGAGCTGCGTCACGTGCAGAGCGAGGCACCTGGACGCGCACCTCGCGCCGTTGATTTTCCCCTCAATATCCTCCGCGTCTTCCGGCGGGGTCCTGCGCGCGGTGTTCGCCGCCAACGCTGAGCACAGCAGGACTAAAATAACCCGCCAAACTGACATGTCGCCCGGTGGAAGAAAACAATAACACGATAGGCAAATGTGTAACGTTCAGTGTGCTATAAGCTAAAAGTCTGTGTCGCGCTTGTCCCCTATTTCCCGGTCCTCGTCTAACTCCTCTCTTGCTCCTCAAGCAGCGAGTGAAGCCATCTGGGGCTCTGAGCGCAGTGAGCAACGGTTCTCCTGCTGGTGGACACTCCCACAGCCGGTGCACTTGCGATCATCATCCTCATCATCATTACCACCGATTGCATGTATAATGTTTTAAAGTACAGGCTATGATTCTATTAAAACTCCTATCATTTTGCTATTCTGGTAAAACACAGAGTCGTCTGGGAACCATGGCGCGAGTGACACTTCTAGTGACAAATGGGATGAGTGCCCATTTAGGCCTATCTGTTTCAAAGTGAGCTCCTCCGTATAGACGACGAGACAATGAATTGAACGCATATTATTTATTGAGATAATGTTTTAAAGTATAGGCTATGATTCTATTAAAACTCCCATCATTATGCTATTCTGGTAAAACACAGAGTCGTTGGCTTTCTCCCAAAGATAATGGAGCAGACTAATAAAGGAATGTTTAATAATGGGATAGGGACTCCAAGAATATGTTGATGGAAGTATCTGTCACACAGCCAGTCAGGCAATCCAAACAATCAGTCTGCCACTACTTTTAGACTGAGAAGAAAATGGGTCTTAATAGGCGCAGGGGCAGGACCAATATGTTTACCCCACAGGGTATTTGTGTATATATAACAGTTACTCACCAAATAAATCATGTTTTCAGGATGTAAAAAAAAAACAGCATCATGCTTTATGGGAGATGGCGTCATATAAATATTTGGTGAGTCCTGACTGGCTTTATGGTGAGAACCTGACAGTTCTGTAATAGTACTGAAATGCTGTACAGGCTAGTGAAGTGTTGTATATGATATACATTCTATGTATGCACATCACAACAAATCAGAAAATGAAACATTTGCTCTAAACATATTCCATGCACAATTAAGTTCTCTGTTTCCTGGAGTCAGCTGCCAGAAACTTGTAATATTTATTGGTGATCAATTTGATGAAGAACAGCTGCTAACAATTACCAATGTTAGGCTGCACTTTTCAACTAAGTTAACAATATGGCCAAAGACCTATTTTATTTCCTCTCATCTCACTGGAAAATAATTTTATTCCCAAGGAAGCTCTTCTCTGTTTCACAGTTTTAAATTGAAGCATTTAAAAACAGTACAATGCCAGCAGTAGAAAAAATTAATGTAATTTATTGCATCTTTATTGTCCTGCATCAAGTTCAAACATATAGCACTCATCCTACTGGGCAGCAATTACAGTAGGATACACTAGGTCAGAAGGTTAGATGTGTGAGCCTTGGAAACATCTGTGGCTAAATGTTTGAAATAAGCCAGTGTGCAGGTTACATTCCCTTGGTTTCTTCTATTCTGTATAACTCAGAGATTCTTATTTATTATGTCATGCGCCTGAGTTCTTTCGTACTGTAGCCCTAAAGCGTGTTAAAGGAATGATGGTGTGCTCATTGATTTAAATACCTCTAATGTCTCTCTCTCTATCTCTCTCCCTCTTTCACACACAGTAGTTGGCTATTATCTTAAGACCGAACGTTTTCATATTTTCATGAAACACCCTGCTCAGGTTTCTGAATAAACCATTAGTGGTGTAAAGACCCTCCCCCGCGCATGCCCACAGATACACACACACACACACACACACACACACACACACACACACACACACACACACACACACACACACACACAGGACTAGACTGGCAAAACATGGGGATTATCCTGCGTCATATACTAGAGTTCTCTCAGAGAAATGACCTTGTGCTCCCCCTA
>JAODUG010092109.1:0-11896 GCA_027564795.1 Aphredoderus sayanus | reverse complement strand
TCGGGTTTCAAACACACACCATGTTGTGCCAGCAGTGCACATAATATGTGTGTGTAAGCTGTAAAATTAGGTTTAGCGCCTTCCCTCTGCCACAAAAGCTAGTGATTTGGGTCATTCTGACCCGGAGTACATTACGAGGGTTAACAGTCAGTTTGACAAGTATGGCTTAATGAAACATTGGTGGCCGTTCTGTTGATCCTTCTTGCCAGTGAATTTTGTTTCCGAAATAAACTGCTGGAACTTTCGCAGCTCAGATCTTGGCATGGAAGCACGGGTCATATAAGGACATCCCAGAATAGGAAAAACAGCCCAGACAGAGCCTGCAGCAAAGCACTACGAGTGGCAGGGATCCAGCCAAACCCACTATCAGTACACCAGCCAATGGAGCGCAATGGATATACTCTACATTTCTCCTGTTAGTTCTATGCACACACAGCATACAGAAACACCACAGACACCATGGCAGTCACATACAATATATTTATATATACTGTATATATATATACAGTGTATACAATATACTGTACATACTGTATAGTAATGTTCTGGCATGTGTGATACTGTACATCTGTATCTTAAATATTTCATGGCAACTATTTCCTGTTCCTCCTCTGTGGATACAGTGAGCCGTATTTTTTGACTATTCACGGTTAAAAATCTGGCCTGTCCCCTTATGTTCTTTAAGTATTAGAGTAGGCTTGTGGTTACTAAGCAACTGTCATGAAGCCCCTCTCGGATAATCTGTCTAGGCCTGTCTGTGGCTGCACACTGATACGTCACCTTGGATCACCAGTGGCCTTTGTCCAAAAGAATAGTACTGATAAAGAATTTGTAGGCTTTATCTTTTGAAACAGCATGGTCATCAGGCCCTGAAAACAAGTTATGTGTGTATTTACAGGAACTGAAACACTGCCAGACGTGTGTTTTTACACAATCCTTGGTGGTTGGCATGTGTGACTTAATCAATATGCAGTTGCCTGTCTTGTCTTGGGCAGCGGGGTGAGTTTGCTGAGAAATGCTCATAAGGATCTTCTCAAAACAAATGTACCCCAAAACTAAAAGATATAATGTGAACACAGTGCATCGGCTGCAATAAGCCTAAGAATAAGACGATTTATACGTTTGTGTAAACAAAGCAGCTTCTGAATGAATGGTTATCATGCAAGTTAGAATCCATAATATATTTGCAAAGGCTGTAAGCGTGATCTTTATTTGCTACGTCAGTGTCATTCATCTTCTATTTGCCACTTGTGTTCTATTCATTGCTCTACCCTGCCACTGTGCTTAAAGCTATACTCCTCGATTTAGTTTTGGTTTAAAACTCAGAGAGTGCAGGCCACTCCCTAGCTATTGCGTGGATGGCCCTACTCTCTACCCCCTGCAGCGCTCATGGACTCATTCATACCTCCGCCTGAAACGACATGCATCAATAAATAGGCTCTACGTTAATTAAATTGTTTTGTAGCATTGGAAACAATAGTATTATTGTAGTTATTACAGTTTTATTAGCTGTCAAATGCATCAATATGTATGATATATGTCTAAATATTTGGTGAGAATAACATTTCTCCCATCACATTTATTTATATAGATTATTCATATACTGTATAAAAGTTGTATAAACAACTTTATTTATCACCCAAGAAATAGCAGGTTACTATCATGTTATAATTATTTTAACATTTTGGTTCATGCCTTTATATATTTTTTCATGTTCTTTTGTTGTATTAGCTGTCAGAACTTCAAAATCCCCAGCAAGGTTGGGTAATTGGTAAATTATCATTTACCAGTCATGTCACCCACACAGATTACAACAAAGAACTCTGATGACTGGAAAATCCCTGTAGGCACTTCACAGTTTCATTTATGTGGAATTGAGACATTTGTCAGTGTTACCACATACTTATTTCAGAACTCTGGACCTACTGTATAACACAACAATGCAAAGATCAGTGAACAAAGACTATTTGTGTAAGCAGTGAATGTTTATATACAAAGAAAGGCACAGTATGTAACATTGAGGAAAACATTAACACAATAACACAAAAACTTGGGATGTTTTTAAAACATGTCAGAGCTGTGTGTTTACTCTAAAAATTCAAGAAATTGCTAGTCTATTCATGTCTAAATGATCCCACAAAGTTTTGGTTATATAGTAGTGATACTTTGATACTGTACATCTGATCTCCAGATGTCTTAAGAGCATTTATGATGCTTTTGAGCTTGTTATCATGCTGAAAGATTGAGTTTTCAGTTTTCTCCCGAAGGAAAGACGCATCTAGAGCTCTTTGTATATGTCATTGTTCACAATTCCATTCATATTATTCAGGTTGTGTGGCTGCTATGGAAAATGCAAATCCAGACAATAACAGCGTTGCGACTGTTTCAGACAACACTGTAAACAGAAATCTGTATAGTCTATAGTATCTTCTACAATGCTGAAATGCTCATTGCAAGCCACAACAGTCCCGATTTTAGTTATATAGTTCAGTAGAAGTGTCTGAAAATAGCTATTGTATTGCTTCATGATTTATTATCTCTAACCTACTGGATTCTCTTCTGCTACATGGCTATAAAGAAGGGTTTATAGCTGCAGCCTCTTAAGACCGTTTATTCTTTCTTCTGACAGTCCAAGTGTGTGTTGTTCTGACTTTTGCATACAAAGAATTATTAAACTGAGGAGCAATCCCTAGTCTTGTAAGATATAAGAGCAATTTGTGGCATACAGCTAAGACAAAGGGGCTTAAGGTCTCCAAAACCCTGCTTTTACACATGCTTGACTTCTCTCAAAAATAGAGAAAAGTGGCCTCATAGTGTCTATCGAGGGCCCCAGAGTGTCTAAAAATGGGCTCACATTGTCTATCAAATGCTATAGCTTATAGCCCTTGGGCAACAATATCTTCAAATGTTTAGACAGATTATTTATTAATTCTGGTATAACTCATGAATGTATGGTTTGTTTTCTGTAAGGGAGTTGGACTGTATCAGGGACGTTAAAAAAACGATCACTATCTGATTGTGTGCTTTTAAGAAATACAGCTATTTAATCTTTTAACACACAGTTCTGTCTGTACTTGTATAACAGTCTAGGAAACATTACAGGTGTTTTCACTTAAGTTTCTCACTCATCAAGATGGGTTGTAATTCATTTTATGTAGCTCCCATGAAATATGGAATGTTGAGAGTTATTGATGGTTTTGAATAATAGTCAAAGCAGACATATTGTACCTTCATATAGTATAGATCACTATGATACGTTTTACAGGGAGTTACCTTGCGGGCCAATTGCATTAGATTTATATTTTGTTTGTTTATTTATTCTAAATTGGTTGCTTGAGACAGGCAATGTTACTAAATAGTTTACCCTAAAACATGTTTTCCTGTACTGTTACTATTTATTTATTGTGGATGATTTATTTTTAAAACATTTTAGATACATGTTTTCTTTTGGCTATCAATGGAACAGCTTTGTTTCCAAATGGCATTTGGCTGCAGTACCAGTTTGGGCCACTAAACCACTCAGCCACAGAGCTTGTCACATCATGGCATCATCATGAACTGGAACTGAGTCACACTGTTATATAGACCTTTCGGCACTTATCTGTAATTTCAAATTTTGTAATGTCACAGTTGTTAATCTAGAATGTGGAACTGACATTATTTCTTTCCATTAAATCTACGTACAGTACAACGTTGTAGATAGAGCTATAAATCAGTGTAGCCCGATTTGTTACAAATGTCATAGACATCTGTCAGCTATCACTGAGTAAAACAATGTGTGAGATTATCTGGGGTGCATCCGAATAGTAAAAAATAAAAATAAAAAATAAAATCACCCTATGTCCTTTACCTTGATCTCGATTGACACTGTCATGAAGTAAAGGAAATATGTGAAGGAGAAGTCATGAGGACTTAAATAAAGACAACCACCGTGCAAAGAGAATCTAACTGCACTTACGCTGGGCTACGTAATTATGCAACAGTGGATGTTACAGACCCGCGTCTGTAACATCCACTGTTACAGACGCGTTACACACTATGGCAGACACTATGTCTGCCATAGTGAATCTACAATGTGTTACTACTGCAGAGCTACCTAAAGATTTCTGACCAATCACGCCCTCTTTTTTCTGATTGGTCCGGTAAATCTACCTTGCCTGTCAATCATATGAATGTGCGCACACAGCTACAAGTTCATAAATGGGTTTCGCAATGGCAGACCAATGGGCCCCAGAGGGGTTGTTGATTTTCAAAATATGACTCTTCCATAGTTTTTTAGTTCTTTAGTATGAACAGTATATCTACAGTAGTATGTGTTACTTGTACCTGGAGGTGATTGTATGTTTCACACTCTCGGTAATAATTTAATCTGTATTAATTTTATATTGATTAATCTGTATGCAAGTTGACTTTCTAGGAAAACATGTCTAAAATGTTCTGTGACTTTTGCTGTGTTCGAGTCTCTGCCCTCTTTCTTGGGGAGTAAACAGGGATGGGGGATATAGATTCACAATAACCATTTACAACCCTCCCACATTTCATTATGTAAAGCAGATCATCTTCACAACGTCTTCTAACTACATGATAGTTTTGTAGTTGATAGGGTGGTTGACAGTAAGGTGTGTAGGTTAAATTCCCTATAAACCTGGCCTACCTGTAGCATCCTTGAGCAAGATGCCTAACCCCTACCTGCTCAATAATACCTGCAATTCTACCAAATGTAATCTGCTTTGGATAAAAAAATTAGATAACTGTAATGTGTTTTTAATGATATGGTAGAGGGAGCAATTCCTAACAGGCTGGTTGGCGTTTGTATACGTCACCGGTGCCTTTGTGAAGCAAGGCAAGGGGCATTGAAACCTTGCTGCCCCGGTTATTGCCATCGTCGTGTTTATCCTGCTGTTGCCACGGAGACCTGCCTCTCTGCTCTGCCTTATGTAATAAAGCTTCAAAATTCATCTTTCTGAGGATGAAAGAGCAGAGAGTCTCCAGCCCCAGGAGAGAGAGACAGAAAGAAGATACAAAGAAGAGTAAAGAAAAAGAAAAAGACCCAGAAGTGTTCAATAGATCAAGGGAATTATCTGAACAACCTTGAAGACTCAGTTCGTTTACATTTGTATATGCATCATTATGGCACATTAAACATCTGTTTATTGCTTCAGTCAGACTACAGGTTGGCCTATATGCTGTGTAATGGATGCCACACATAAAGACATTGCCTGGATATGATCTACTCTATATGAGTGATAGGTTCATCACTACAATGGAAAAGATAACAGGGAAAACAAACTTCAAAGGTGCTGTAGCGTATCAAAATCAGTAACATCGAAGCTAGTATGATATTTGATATCTGGACAAGCCATACCTCCCACTGAGAATTATGACATAGTGGATGATTACATGCTATCTAGCTACCAAGTACCATGGCCATAGAGATTATCAGGATATCTTTCTCATGTTTTTAAACATAAGCTACTGAAGAACTAAGGAGCGAAAGAATGTTCAACGAGGCATACTCATGGATGTTTTAACAAATAAATTATTGACTTTGAGAAACGAAGAAGAGATGAAATGAGGACAAGCATGGGAAAAGAAAAACCCCAACAACACATTTCTATTTCGTTCTGTTCCACTCATTCTGCGCCTTTGTCTTCGTTTGTTTCCTCTCGTCTTCACACCAAGCACTCCGGGCGTAAGCCTCGCCGCACAGCAGGGGGAAATGTGTTACAGAAAGTCGGAGAGTCCTTTTATCTGACAGAAGGAGCTCGCGCTCAAACACGGAGAATACAGTGCAGGTGGTGGAAGGGGGGGCAGGTGAGTTGAGGCAAGGAGGCAGGATTAAGGTATAGTGCAGGGGAAGGGGGGTGTTGGGGTCACCGAGTCAGGCCCGGGGGCAAACGGAGCGGGCGAGGGTGATTAATGTTTGGCGTGAGAGGTAAAGCAGGTGAAACGAGGTGAGTCACAGCTGTGGGTGTCAACCTACAGCGCAAAAGAGCTGTAAACGTAGCGTGCAGGACTTATCTGAGCCGAGGGTATAAGCTCCAACCGACCAAGTCTGCCAGCTAGACTGACGCAAGCGGCACACACTTGGCACACTAGCGGCCCCGTATGGCCGAGGGATGCGACTGCAGACTGTTTGCTTGTGACAGCTGTGACGCTTTTGGAGGTATTTGTTGTTGTTGTTTGATGTTGTCATCATCACTCCCTTTTGTGCCAGAATATTTGCCGCCAGCGTACATTCTTCCCATACACTACAGAGGGATTCTGTGCACCTGCTACTAGGGGAGGAGTAGTGCCTATTACTGTAGGGGAGGGGTAGTGTGGAATGTGCATCTGATACTAGGTGCTCTGCTGTGGGTTGAGTAGAGAGGAGTGCCAAATAACAAACGTAACAGGGAGGGGGCATGTCTTGGATCTGATATCGCTCTGTCAGTATGGAAGATTAAAAACAAGTGATTGTATTCTGTACGTGTCATGGCTATGTCACTCATGTTTATTTTATGGTAGGATGTTCACTTACAGTAAATGCTGTATGCTACTATGCTAGGTTGAAGTTTTGATCTGAATCTTTCACATTATGGCTTGAGAATTGTCTCAGTTGTGTTTGTGACTTGGGGTCTCAAACGCAATGAGCATGTGTGCAAGATATGTGGGCCAGAGGGTTTATGGGAAACGTACTGTTATATGACAGTAAATGAATGCCCCTTTTCCTGTGTGGATAACACGTTGTGTTTTAATAACAGTGTATAATCCTCAGACATAGAAAGTGGCCCACCGATAAGACCATACACTTCCTGCTAGTAGGGTAAAAGAGATGGACAGGACCGTAACAGTCTAGAAACAATGGCTTTATTGGCTTTATCTGCTGGAGGAGCTTGCGGCTAAAGGACCACTGTTCATTCTGAAACTAGGCCAATATAAATAGGTGAGAGGATAAAAATTCTGGCGGATGCAAAAATGCCAAAGAGCACACCGCTGAACCTCTCTGTTGCAACGGAGAGGTGTTGGGGAGGTTTGGTAGGCCCGAGAAGGTGTCACTGACCCCCAGGCAACCCTGACTATAAATGCAGGCAGGCAAGTAGGAAAGCTGGGGAGGAGGTGGTAAACATGCTTAATATAAAACAGCCAACCTCTTTAAGGCTGCTCAGGGCAACCAAAATAGTCGAATACACATGCGCACGCACACACACACACACACACACACACACACTCACACATCTGAGAGATGTGTGGGAGTGAAATTCTTTGCAGAAAACAACCTAGCATTTAAAAAAAATCTGTAATTAATGTACACTCTGACCCATTAATCTCTCTGAGTCCTGCTAATCAAGCAAGTATACTGTACTAGTGGCCTGACTAATCCCTTTAAGATGCCCGATATTTGCTGAGGTCACATGACCTATAAACAAGTCATGGTTTTTAAATCTGACATGAAGAGCACTTTAAGCAGATGTGAAAATGTATTAAACCCTCTACCCATTCTTCCTTCCTTCCTTATACACTTAACTAAAGGTATAGTCAGTCATTGTTGTTGATATTTAAACTTGATAAAAACAAAAGCACCACTCCCTTCAATAGGGTGCTCACTCATAAGCGCCGCTTATCTGATTGTGTATGATTTTTGTGTGTTTTTTAATTGCCATTGCTGCGTTTATTTATTTATTAATGAATTATTTCTGTATGTATTTCTATTGTTTTTACGTCCCTTTTAACCCTCCTGTTGTCCTCGGGTTTCAAACACACACCTTGCTGTGCCAGCAGTGCACATCATATATCTGTGTAAGCTGTAGAATTAGGTTTAGCGTCTTCCATCTGCCACAAAGAGCTAGTGATTTGGGTCATTCTGACCCGAAGCACATCACAAGGGTTAAGAAAGTTACTAAAAAGTCTACGTCATTCACGACGGCTTCATAAATAGCAGAATTGTTCGCAGGTGCGTTCTTAGAATGATGAATCCCATTGTCTTCGTATGTTGAAAGCTCGTGAGGGTTGCTTCTGTTTAGCATAGTTAAACGCCCCGTAATATATAGAGTTCTATGGTAAAAGGGCATGAGATAGCAGGGCCGTGTGCACACTTACAGAAACAACGAGGTGGCGTCATCAATCACATATTATTGGATGGCAAGGTTCCCCGTTCATTTATTTGATGTGAATTGAAGGCAAAGCAAGAAAAATTCATATACGCCTAGCACAATTTATTAACACATACAAACACACGTAATGAAAAGAATTAGTTAAATAATTATAAAGGACAAGAATATAACATTTGTAATTAAAACTGACTAAAACGGTATAATACTTGTTTTGCGCAGTCAGCTCTCAATTGTGCGTAAGAGTGCTCTTGAGTGTTCGTAGATTCGGTTCTTACCCAAGAACAAATCCAAAATAAGAAACATTGGTGAATGCCAGAGTCTTCGTGAAAACTGCACTCAAGCGTTAAACGCTTCTCATATGACCCAAGGCTCTTCTGAATAAATTGGAATAATGGGAATGCTCCCCTGATGTTTTCTACAGTGTTGTGTGCTTTTGAGTATCCCGTGTTTCAAAAAAACCTCAGATAGTACATATTGTATTTGTTTACATTGGTTGTGCAAGTTTTCTGGTGTCAAAATGACTCAGCATCCCATTGACTAAATACTTGTATTTTGATATACTGCAATGAGTCATGTGCTATTGGACTAGGTGTACAATTTTACACAAACAACACAAAATCCACACATCTCAGTATCAACACAACTACGCTGAGCCAGTGACGTTGCTGAATGCATTCACACAGTTGAAATAACAGATAAAGCAGTTCTTCCCTTCACTTGTGTTTCATGTCAACACATATTGCTCAAAACGAGCCTACTCAATGGTCAAGCCAATTAAGGAGAATAAACACAACAACTATAATAAAAATAACAAAATGGCAATCATGTAAATAACAAAGAACATAACATTAATACAGAAATACTTCAACACTAAAAACAATAATGTATAACTGATCAAAAAGATTGCTAAACAATTAAATGTATAG
Source organism: Aphredoderus sayanus (assembly GCA_027564795.1). Taxonomy (NCBI): domain Eukaryota; kingdom Metazoa; phylum Chordata; class Actinopteri; order Percopsiformes; family Aphredoderidae; genus Aphredoderus; species Aphredoderus sayanus. The sequence goes on along the minus strand of JAODUG010092109.1, from coordinate 2,877 downwards.
GGTAAAGCCCACTTTACTTTCACTAAATCAGTTTAAAGAAATTACTTTAAAGATTACAGATTCTGCTCAGGTAGGGTGTTAAAAAATTTGGGGGCCCTATGGAAATGCGCAATCATTCGTTTTAAAGGGGTCATTCCATGAAAAACAAATATTTATTGTTTTTTATGTTGTTACATGCAGTTACCTTCTCAGTCTGTAATGGCCATAAGAGGCTGCGAAACAAACAAATTACAAAAGTGCTTACTTGTTATGTAGATGTGTGCTCACACTCTGTTTGTAACGCTCCTATGAGGATATGATCATAGTCATCTACTGTAGTATTCAGAAAAATATGCTATACAAGCTACAAGGAAGTGAAGTCGATTGCCAGTTGGACAACCGTATATAAGTTTAATGTTCAACACTTACAGATGAACAAATCTGTAAATCTAGCTGTTGATATGACTCATGTTAGCATAGCATATCAAGAGGGTGCACGTGAACAACAACAAACCTAAGTTGGATTTACTGTAAAGCAACAGTCACAGAAAACAGTCACTTTCATTGCTATACGGTGCTATTCCACATAATCTATGTGGTATTTTCACTTTAACATGTCAAATACATTACACTTCAATAAACTATGTGTGACATGTGGAAAGCAAATAGAGTTCTATGGTGGAAAGGAGCATGGTATGTCCACTATAAGTCTAGACACATAAAAAGGGTTCAGTAAAATCTTTAAATTAATCGTTAATTTAACAGGGGCCAGTGTAAAGAAGCCAGGGTTGGGATTATATGAATACCAGCATTAAACATAGTTGATTACTGCTGGTTATCTGAAATATATAATATACTGAAAAGGCAGGGGGTGTTAGACTGTGTTTCTTACCATAGAGATCACACACATTGCATTTCACACATGTTCTCAGTCAGTGTAGACTATAATAATGGTCTTCTGGGTGAAGGCTCTTTAACTAGGTGATCTGCCAGCATGCTGGTAAATGACTCCTGTTGGAGATGCGAACTGTGATCTCCTTTCTTCTCTTCTCTTTTTTTGTCCTTTCCTCTCCTTTCTTTCATGTTACCTCCCTTTCTCTTCCTCAGGTAATTAAACAGCCTGCTCAGTTTCACAATATAATTCCCAACTGAGTGGCTAATTCTCCGTATAATAATCCATTAAGGTTGGTTAATAAATAATAATGTACCTGTATATCCAACAAAGTATGTCCTGTATGTGTGTGTCTGCCTGCCTGTATGGATTAATATTAGTAATGAAAATAGTAAAAAAGTTAAATGAACACACTGTAGAGGCTTTTATATTTCTCTTGACAGCAAATAGTACTGCCAAAACTACCCCCACATAGACATTACCGTCGTAAAGACAGATGAGGCACCTGGACAGAAAAAGTGCTTTGTACTTGCGGAAAAACATGTTTGCTCTTTTTCTGGTCTTCCATTATCTGCCGTGCCCCACTGCTTGCCTCTCTGCTAATCGCTATCAACCTGACATTTCACTCCCAGGGTCAAAGGTTTGGTCCATACCACAGGGGTCTCTTTGAGCCAGTGGCCCTGACTCAACTGCCCTCCCTCCCTCCTTCCCTAACGCCATTTCTGCTCTTGTGCTGATGTTGATGTAGCACACCTCTCAAACAGTGACATCACAGGGGGGACATCAATTCACCTGAAACGACCCAGGGGAAAAAGAAAAAAAGAAAAAGCAGGAAAAACAGGAAAAACATTGAACGCTGGCAGTGTTTTCAGCACGTTGCCAGCAAACACACACGATAGCTGTTGGGGACACAACTGCATGACAACAAATAGTATTTCTCATCAACAATTGAAACAAATGTGTATTATGGATAGCCTTTTGCCGTTCCTTGTGCATGCAACGAATGTTGTGGCTTTAGACAGCATTGGCAGACATTATTCATCATCCCTTTCTGTGGGAACATCAACCGCCCCCTTGTGTGTTTTTAAACAAGGTGATCCTTCAATGGACAACATTACATTACCATGAACTAATGAACTAATGACTCATAATCGGACATTCTTTGAGAAATAAATGTATTAGCGGGTCATAAAACATGTTTCTTCATACTGAATCCAGAATTTTGTAAAGAAAATAATCACTTTCACCCTTCAGGTTTACATGATTCATTCACTGTTTTATTGAAGAGTTTTGAGAAATTATTTGGTGCTCTCTTACCACTTCCAAGGGGTGCCTAATGTTACCATAAACCATGCACAAATCAACCTAAATAACTGCTAAATCTCTAAAACACAAACAGTTACAAATGTATTTACATTCTGACATATTGCCATTAACTTAATATGGCCAGCAACCTCACCAAGTGCCATATACACTATAGACACATATGTGAGCTTGGATTGCATCACACTCACTGATGATATGGAAACCATATGTCGAAACTGGAGCAATACGCCTCTCACACTGTGAGGTCAACCTTCACAGGAATCCATCATCCATTAGAAGTGCCTTGAAAAATGTGTGACTTAGATATAAATTATCGTACATACATTATATGATTCTATAAAGTCTGAGAATTTATGTATGGCTCTCCCCAAAAATCATAAAAACCATTATAGAAACATACAGTAGAATAAATTCAGTTTGGTTTAGTTGATGTAACAGCCATGGTTGTTTTTCAGATGCTGTTATCCTATCTTTAAGGTGCAATTTTAGTTGGGCAGCTAATGATATTGCTTTTAGGTGAAACAATAATTAAAATATCTATTGGCAGATGAACTAGTAACATCGTTTTTTCAGAGTTATATTTTTAACCCGTGATGTCCTTTAAGTCAAAATGACCCAAATCACTAGCTCTTTGTGGCAGATAGAAGGCGCTAAACCTAATTCTACAGCTTACACACACA
>JAODUG010092098.1:0-11896 GCA_027564795.1 Aphredoderus sayanus | reverse complement strand
CAAACGTTATTCTAAAGAAAGTAGAAGCCCTATATTTTTTAATACTACAGCCATGGAAAAATGAAGAGAAAAATATTTCATAATATACTAGTATAAATATACTGTAAATGTAAAAAATATAACAATAATATAAATATTATATAAAATTAAAATATAAAAAATTTAATGTAAGTAAAAAATTATAAATTATAAATAGCATAAATCTGAGAAATTGCTACAGTGGTCTCTTACTTTTTTCAGCAGCTGTATATTACCTGTATGAAAACATAATTGTACCCTTAACATGTGGGTTGTGGTATAACAGTGCAGCAAGGAAGCAACTTATAGTGATTACACAGCATCCTAATGTACGTTATATTGTATCCATGTTGTATCCTAATGATTATATAATATATCATGTAATTTATAATATGTTTTATATAAAATAGAATTCTAATAATTATAGTTAATTGAGAAACAAAGTTTAATAGACTACATATTTTTTCATTGCAGAGTTTTGGACATTTGGTTAAAAAAACAACAACACATTTATCACAATGACAAGGCAATACACACATCCAAAAGGTCTTGAAGTAATCAAGAAACACATGAAGTCTTTATTCACATCAAATCAAATCGTACGATATTTAAATGCAAATCATACTGTCCAGTATGAATCATGAGATTTATCCCAGAAATTCACATTCCATCTTAAAGACCTGTCATATTCTGAGTTTGACGCCCACAAACTTGGCTTCAGAAATGTCAAATATATTCCTTATGGCCTTTGCTGTTTCACCATATTTTGGCATTTGTTCATGATTTTGTGTAACTCATAATATTGTGATGAATATCTTTGAGGCCAGAAAAATACCTCTGTTCAAGTGCCGGTTCATCACAGCGGTAACCTTTTAACTATTACGTCAAGTTCAATCATAGCAGTAGGGATTTTCCAGGTTGTTTTTTTATTTAATTATCTGATATTCGCCTTCCCCTCCTAATAGTCATGTCTAAGGGCTTTGCACTTGTCTCAGTGGTGTGACCTCTACTCAAATATATTAGACCAATTAGATTTCTGCACTCAGTTCATGCTGAGGTGAGGACATAGCCTCAAAGGAAAATAAACATGGAGAAACTGATGTTGCAGCAGCCCCATTTTTCATTTTGGTTTTGGACGGCTGAAAATCAAAAATGTGAGTTGGGGAGCCAGGCAAATAATATAAAACAATGATTGATTTTGATGGACCATAAGAAACCCCACAAGAAAGCAAAATGTGTGTAAGACTTCTATCAAGGTATGGGGAATAGCAGTGAAATGCTAGACCAAACCATGACACCTAGCTAGGAATCATGTAAAGGGCATATTCTCCTGGGGACATTGGCATAGGACTTAAGGGCTGCAAACTGCTAAAAGGTGGTTGATGGCTGTTAGGGTGGCAAACCAATAACCATCCAAGAGCTATTAAACATGCACAAAGGGGGAAGGAGGCTGTCAGCGAGGTTTCTTTACTCAATAGATTTCTCAGCAATAAGGACTAAACCGACTGTGTACAGGAATAAGGGCTGGATGATTCTGGTAAGTGTCGGCCCATTTCCCAGCTGGCAGAGACTACCTCCGTGACGGAGGTAGTCGGAAAGCCCCAAAGACCCCCTCTCCTGCCCCCATTAAGGGACAGGATATAAAGACAGCCTGGGTGGATGTATAGTACTGTATGTCAGCATGACATGCAGTTTAAGCTTCTAATGTACATGCTTAATCACAGAGCATGTGTGGGGCGAACCAACCATCCTATCCACATTTACTGCTTGATGAGACCACATCAAGGCCTCATGCAGACTCAACATGGGCTGAGCGCACAATCCTACCCATTTCTCCCTCTATGGAGCACACCGTTCTCTACCATTCCCCATTATAGCCTTATGTGCACTTTGTTTAAAACTAAACCCGTGAGTTGCATTGGAACCACAATAACACAACATAAGGGGTTCACCATAACAGACCATTACATACTGTATGCATTCCTTTTTGGAGTAACAGTGTGTAAGATACTGTAACACTGAATGGTTTAATAAATAAAGTATTTTAAAACCACCGGTTTTGGTAAGGAGTTTTTGATTTGTACTTTAAACAAGCACAATCTCCGAGGAGAATTAGCATTTTGTGTCCAATTGCCGTAAAATGTGTCTTTAGAAATAGACTATTATTCCAATTGGCTTTGTGTAACATTGTGCTTGGATTCCAATTTAAAATGTAGGATTGGATTAGGTACATGTCCCTCTGGAGTTTCAACGTGTGTGCTCGTCTGTCATGGGTCTGATTAAAGAAAATGTTCACCTGGAACACTTTAGTTTTCCAGCAACACATCCTTTTAAAATATGGTTGAGTGAGTTGCTGACACTAATCCATAATCATTTAACTTGATCCATGCCATACCATGCTCTGCTTTGACCATGGATGTTTTGTAGATATTTATGTTGACAAGATTATAGACAAACTAATCAGTTTGATTAAATTTTTGTATAGGCTGATACTTCCAACGGCAGGGAGTGGGAGGGTTAACTTACAGTATTTCTTTTTCCAAAATGGTACAATAAAAACGAAGTCAACGACATTGGTATCACGGTGCCAAGACTGAGCTAATGACTAATGCTGGAGATTGGTGACCTAAGGCAGAATACCATCTAAATGGTCTTGCCCGTGCTTGAGAACTCAATCCATTCTCTGGTCTTTGTTGTGTGACATTCACATTCCCTCTCCTGCTCATTAAAACGGCCAAGACAAGATGAAGGGAGACAGGCGATGTTCACTCAAGTCAAAGATGCCCTTTGGAGATGCAACTTTCAAATTGAATTGGGATCAAGCTAACATGTCCAAGGATAGAGACAACCAGAATAAAGCATAAACATGATTAGGAGCGGTCACATAAGAAGACAAACCGTAACATCTTTCTAAAATTCTTTATTTGTGCATTTCCATTTTTGTTTTGTTTGCGACCATTGTCAGTATGGACGTTTGCTTTGTTTCAAGGGACTGCAGATTATTTGATTCCACTGTTGCTCATGGTCTGAGCTTTGCACACTCCCTTGCCAGCAATTTCAAAGGCTGCCCCCTTGTATGTTGCCACACACTGGCTGTCTGTACGAAGGTCTGGTTGCACCTGCTCCCACACCTTCTTTTTAGGGTTCAGCTCTTTGTCAGGTTCACCTTGAAAATCAGGAGAATATATTTATTAGAATAATAAATACACTATTATTAAATAAATAAAAATAGTCTCAAATCATCTGAATTCATTTGGACACCAACAGCAGTTTACACTTAACTAAAACGAGAGGTAAACTGAGCAACAGAATTAGCTCAAATGCCAATTTCCTCATTATTTTGTGATGGCTTTATTTTAATGATATTTCATATCAATGCCTCATCCAAGATAAGAAAATAAGTAAATTGGCTTGCCCTCAAAAGTCCTGTTGAAATGTTGGCTAATTTCTACCATGTATTCACACTAGCACTGCATGAGGCCTTCAGTAACCACTACCAGCAGAAGAGGGAAAATATGAGGGGAAGTATATTGTATTTATGTTACTTTGCCAGTGAATCAGCCATAAATCAGCCATTTATCCATGTTTTTGGTAAAGCCAGACAACATACCAACCAATCTTTATCCTTTTACTGTGCTTCACTCGTCTTTTAGTCTGGCATCTCCACTTTTACAGAAAGACTGACGTCAATGTGAAAATAAGGTAGTAGTTGTACAAAGTGTTTTTGTCAAAGGGCATATTGTGCTACTTATCGTTTATTATGCTCTTAAAAGAATACATGGAATCTCACAACTCCACTATCCTGCAACTATTTATAGTTAGAAACCAAACAGATATCCAGATGAATTCTCAATCACAACCATATTTGCAGTTGTTTAGTCTTTAAAATTGCAGATAGTGTTTAACTGTAATTATCTTCACACCGCATTCATTACATACAATGGCTGGAAATATCTGACAAATGCTCTTGGCTCTGATACCGTTTGAAGACCTTTGTAAGAGAATACAATTCATGTGTTCCCATTTCAAGCATTAAAACAGGACAATCAGGGAACTTCTTTTTGAAGTAGACTGCGAGAAAAAAAAAGCAGCTTCGTTTATCCAGGAGTGAGTGCTGATCAGCTTGTCAATCTTTAGTCACAGGCCATTTAGCCACCGCTAAACAGCCAAGGAGTCTTTTAGTGAGATCAGATAAAATATCACAACGAGGACGAGTGTTGACCTGTAATGTTGTTTTTGGCAGCGAGAATATTTAATTGTGCCCCTCATATTACCCAAGGCAGAAGCAAAGCTCAACCTGTTTTGTATGTATGCTTGGATGGAGGAATATTTTCCCATATGCTAACCTACTCTGACTGCAATACAAATATCAATATCCTATTGATCAGACTGTAATGAGGATAAATATGGATGTTGAGATGGTGTTGTGGTAATAATACCTGGAAAGCCCTGGAAGGTAATCCTGTCCCCAGGTACAGCTCCATTGGGTGGGGCAAGGATCTCCACCTTGTCTGGGCTGCTGGCACACATGACCATGGCCTGAGACACCACACCTCTCATCTTGGCTGGCTTCAGGTTACACAACAGCACCGCCATACGGTTCTGCATCTGGACGTATTGCAACAGAAATACAAACTTTAAATATCAGTATATAACCTACTCTCAAAAGAGAATGAAGACACTTAAAGTTGGGAATAAGAACACCATTGACTGGAGTGGTTTACCTTTCAATACACAAAAGGTTTTCATAATTGGATTTACACATGGAACTATGTCCAACCATGTCATTTAAAATCAAACATTTATTCTTTTAAGCCAACGGACCTCGGCAGAGGGCCCAGGGAGGTTTCCTCAAAACCCTACGAGGAGGAGAAATCTAACTTTCAGGTGGTGGTGGAGATGGTGGACCTCCAAAAAACATTCTTTGGGATATACTTTTTTACATCAAATCATATTACATTGCTATGATAGATTGTGCTGAGGGTTTTGGTGGTAGTCTGGATTTCCCCTTCCAAAGCAGTTTTGCCTGGCCAGGAATGATTTGCTATCTGGTCAAAATATAGCCTAAAAGCTAAAAGATTTTCAAATAAAGTAATGTACTGTAGGAATACTGCTTTCTTCACAGCCATTTTATGGTAGAATTTCTTGGTTTCCTCCTGAGGAAGACCCACAAGTGCAAACACAGGCCATTCTTTTAATCTCAATTGCTTGACAGAAATGGATAACTCAGTTTTGTCGAGTATACAGAAAAGACAAGGAACGCATGAAATGCTAATGAACAGTTGGATACATACATACGCAACATACAAAACACAATTACACTTTCAGTCTAAATTTCTTGAGTATTGCCATTAGTGCAAAAGGCAGTCAGTCAGTGTTGGATATGTATGACTCCATCTGCTTCTATTTAGAGGGCATACATTGTTTACCCAAAAACAATGTACAAATACTCCCTCGCTGTTGTATATGCAAAGAAATGATTATCTTTGAGAAAAAGAAAAAAGAAAACTAACTGAAGTCTAACTGAAGAAAAATAGAGCATTTTGTGCATTTCTAATTCAATGTGTAATAGATATCAGAGGGAATCTTTTAGGAAATAACATTTAAATGTACTCTACTATACACTTTTGTATAGTACTATTTGTACTTTTGTTTGCAAATAGCTCCCTCTTAAACAACATGTTGTTCTGACAGTTTTCTAAAAGGCTGATGAAGGTGTGGAGTAGGAAGCCTAACCTGGTCCAGAGATATGTGTTTGACCAGCCCGCTAACCACAGTCCTGGGGGAGGCCTCCCCCACATCCACTTGCTCCACATAAAGTGTGTCGGCGTCTGGGTGCTTCTGGGCCGAGATGATGCATCCGACCCGCATGTCCAAGCGGGACACGTCCACCTTGCCATCCTCCTGAGGAGCCGCCTGCTTCTTCTCTGATTTCTCCCCTGCTGCTGCAAAAATTTAAATAAAATAAAAAAAATTGGATGTTTGAAAATAGTGTTATTACATGAAAGCCAGTGGATTTCTGTCGCAGTAGTCTTCAACATAATCATGTCCTTGATTCACTGCTGTATTTTAGCCAGAAGAAAGAGTGTCTCTAGTTAGGACAAATACTGAGGTGATATGCACACTGTTGAGCTACACTCAAATAAACAAGGTTTTAAAGATTCTGCTTTTAAACAGGACTAGCCACATCAGATGTGCTAGTCATTAAGATATTTATGACACTGGATGTACACTTGTACTGTAATGAGGGAAAATGTTTCAAGGCATTTCAACACTGAAATGAGTTGAATCGTTTGGGGGACTATCTCAATGGTTTGCATGGAAACAAAGTTGGCCAGCTGTCTGTGATCTGACTTAATTTCCATCCAAGATGAAAATAAAAGCCCACCAATGACAAGCCCCATGGTGGCATTGCTTTAATGTGATCACTGGAGGCATTAAAAAACACAATTTGTTTTCCATGACTTCTGAGAGAGCTGAGATACATGGACTTAATGACAATACCAATACCAAATGTTGGCTGGGGGTGAGTGCTAAGTGACAGACCGCTTACCCTTTCTCACCAGTGAGCCCGTCACTGATCAGGTGGGCTGAGTTGCTCTGTCATTAATCATGAGTCTCTGGCATTGTAATAGCTCTGAAGAATAGAGACATCAACCCATGCCTTTGGATGCCGTTTAACATCTCTTTCCTCATGTAATAGTATCAGTACTAGGCTAAACTACAAAAATTATTAGAGATAACTTTTGAAAAAAATAAAAATCTTAAATACAGATTCCGATATGTACAGTACAATGTATTTATCTGACCATATAAAATGGTTTCAAAGATTGTATCTTTCAATGAGTTATAAGCCATTTTACTGCTAAATATATTCATAGAACACTTTTCAAGAACATTTTATAATGTAACCTTTGGATAACCTCAAATCACTTAATATTAGAATTTCTATCTCACTTTGAAGTTGCGCAAATTATCCAGGATGTCATGGCTCTATACCCAAGATCAATATTAAACCAGCTTCTGATTAGTGACATTTCACCAAGATGCAGCACATTAGTGAGAAAAGTATTTAAAAACTCTTGCTAACCCCGTAACAAATCAAGTTTCGAAGTAAGTGATCATGTTTCAATTAAATGGATTCAAGTGACTTGTGGAGGATCCAAACTCATACTTGGATCCAGATTTGCCTGCAATCCATCCATTATCACCAGATATGAGGAATTCAGATGGAGGACCCTGTTAAAAGAATCTCCTAACAGCTTTCAAAGCACAGAGCAGCGAATCTAGCCAACTGCTGATGGAAACACTGAATATAAAAAAACATTTTCAGTGTAAAAAGATAAAATCCAGAAGACCAAATAAAACCCATGACAGTGAAAGGTGAGCAGCCATTATTTTATAGACATTCTAGTTATGCTTACCCACAAAAACCATTTATGCCGATATGATGTTAAACTACACATGTCAAAATATCTTGTTATAATTAAAATAATTGAGTCCCATATTACAATTTTCAACTGTTTTTCAGTTTTTCAGTGAATTTTCCATTTTAGTTTGTATTGGGAAAAAAAAGATTTAAAGATTTATATAGAGTGCAGGTGGAAAAAAAACTTGAATTTTATTTGTTCAAGAAATATAAAAAGGTACATAAAATTAACAATCCGTTAATATTTTTGCACCTTCTTACCTTTTTTCTCAGCTTTCTTCTTCTTTCCTTCATCTTTTGGAGGAGGGGTACCTGGATCCGCTTCTGGTGAAGCAGATACTACAGGGACTGATGGTTTTGGAGGGCTGGGCTTTGAGCTCAACTCAGCACTAGCCTCATCAGTGGACATGGACACATATTGTACTGCAGAAAGAAGTTGAAGCATTTGTTTAAAAAAAAAAAAACATTTCTGAATGGCAGTTAGCACTTTTCTTACAGCTCTCTCCCATATACACACAATTTATAAAAATTACATACATACATACATACATACATATATGTATGTTATAGCTTGACAACAATGTAGATCTGTTTCCTGAAATGTATTGTAAAAGGAAGAAATGAATATAGAAGTGTTGCAGCGGAAGCAACTACTTCATAGTTTGTCATTTCCACACTCAAAACAGATGGTTTCAGCAACATAATTCTGCTAAATGATACAGTGGGGATTTTATTTATACACCCAAGCGAAGACTAGTCTGCTGAAGCAAACTGTTTAGATAGAAAAATTATAGTGTCCAAGTTGGGGCGGGGTAGGGGGCAATTTCTTCCATCAATCTCAGCAAAGAAGTAACCCATTATTTAAAGTGCCAGCTGTTTGTTTTTCAACTAAATCTAGAGTTGTCGTCTGACAAACACTGGTTTGAAGGCACACCGTTATATAACACTTTTAATTGCACTATGGCCTGAGGTTAGAGACTTGTGATATATCTTGAAATTGAGTAAGGCTTTCTTTTAATCTTTAAGTATATCATAACATTTTTAAAATAAAATCTATTAAAAATATCTCCACTGGATCAATGAAACAGAATATAGGGCCCTTAAAAACACGTTATGTCTCCAAAATCAACATGTGCATGACTTATTTTGTCTAATAATAAAATGCTTATTTCTTCTAACTCCATTTTCCTTACAACTGTCTGGAAAACATTACGTGTGTGTTTAGAATAGTGTTTGCCATTGTACGCCAACAGTGATGTTAGCAGACATGCAAGCCCCCACTGCTCAAATGGTAGGCCTTTTCTGGGATTATGCTACTCATGAAAAAATAAACTGATTGTAATATGCTTTAGTGAGAATGCACAACATGTTAAAAGCATAAAACAGATATACTAAAGCTATAATAAGCAACAGTTCTGGCATCAAATGTTCAATGTTTCTTCAGGCTGATTGTCAACACCAAGGTCGTTTTAGAGACAGACATTTGATCTCAGGGGGCATCTTTGCAAAAAACCAGGCTCAACATACCTCCACTCCTCCTTTCTTTCTCCAGCAGCTGTTTTTTCAGTTCCTCAATATCCCTCTTCAGTTTGGCATTTTCTACCATCAACTTCTTCTCTTCTCTCACACTGGCCTGGACAACTGTTCAAGAAAAGTGTTATCATGACAAACTCACTACTGCACATAAAAAAAAATAGAAAAAGCAGAGACGGTAATAGTGCTTCAACATAATTTTCTAACAGCTGGCTATAATATATATATATATATATATACATATATATACACACACACAATTATTTGTATTACATATTTATACAAGGACCACATTTTAAGCAATTTAAAAAGCTTATGGTGGGCATATTGAAACATGTTCGGAATAGAACATTGTAAAAGCAATATCCGAATAAAGGTAAAAATTTAATAAATACCCATATTCTGAAAAATACTGCTCACATTGAATTAGCCTACAACCATCTGAGGATGCATGTCATTTGGTGCCCTCTCTTACTGGCTTTCTCTTTCAGAAGCTGGACTTGCTGTTTAAGGTACTCAATGAGCTGGTCAGCCTCAGTGGCTCTCTGCTCCAATCTCATCAGGGGATTAGGACTTGACATCTTGACCAGCGAGCGAACTAAAAACCTGCAGGACATAACAGATGCACAGCCATGAGAAGACGCTTCTTGAGATTGTTGAAGCGAGTGTTGCCCAGAGTAAAGTTTCAGCGTCATGTCTGCCGTAGTGGGAGATAAGCAAACAACTTTAGCAATTGATTAAACTGAGAATACCCCAGTGGCAACTGAAAAGAAAGAAACAATATGGAAATCTTAAAATGTATATATAAATATATATATATTTATTTATGGAAATGGGAAAGAAAATATTCTAGAAAATCTAGATTATATAAAAAATAAAATTGCGTTATCCATAAACAGAGTCTGTCATTTACTGTTTTCACCTATTGTTTTACATTAAATAAAAACCTCAAATAATTAAATAAACAGATTATTCTTAACAGTAAATGAAAATACTGTCTACCCTTGGCACAAGGGGTAAACACAGTAGTATATCATATATCTTCTCACTGTTTTTGGATGCAGGAGATAAAATTAGAATGACAAAATGGTGGACGTAAGATGGTGATGAGCATGGTGCTCAACTCAAGAAGAATGAGTGCACATTTGTGATCTGCCATGGAATTTTAGGCATAAGCAGGGACGTCACTAGTAGACACTCATGGATAGGGGGGTTAAGCCTCTTTCTACCTCTGGGAGAATTCTACCCCAGGAACAATGTATCTTAAGTATCTTATCCCATGATAAAAACATTTTTATCATGCATTATTAAAGTAACAACTGGTGCCAAATCAATCAAAATGTGTTTTTTAGTAAAGTTTGTGAGACTGTCCTATCTTCCCATACATCCATCACCAACAACAAAAGGCAAAGCAATTGGCAAAATGTACCAAACATTACTCCGAGAAATGCAACTGCTTATACAAATGTTTGCGTTCCTTTAAATAAACAATTGCTTACTTGTGGCTTTGTTTGACTGAGATTGTATTAATATTAACATGTATATCTATCAGTCAGTTACACCTGCAACTCCTAGATAAAAACATTACATAGTTTGTCATAATTTATTTTTCCTCCAAGTGCTGCAAAATAGTATTACGCTGATTTCTTACTAGTTAAATAAGAAATAGAGCATTGCTGCTGTTACAACACAAACACCCAAATGAGTCACACACTCATTTTCTCAGATGCAAGGGTCTTGGTGGATGACAACCTTTAAGGGCTTTGGTTCAACAAGGGATAATACATCAGCAGGAATCTCATGCCATTCAACAAAACTTGAACGTGTTCAGCTTGGCAAATTACTTTCTTCTAACAAAGATTTTTTTTACAAGACAAATTTTGTATATGTATATATGTATGTATGTATGTATGTATGTATGTATATACACACAAAAAAAACATCTAACACATAGGCCTAGTACTGGAAGGCGGTGGAAAACAACAGCTGGCTTAAGATGAAAACAAAATGTTGAGGGATGAGGAAATTAGAAACACAAAAGCGCTGGAGTTGATAATATCAAGGATCAAAGCACTGTTTTTTGAGAAACTGAATTGATTTAAACAGGACCAGTGGTAAAGCAATAACAAGAACCACAGAAAGACTGATCTCATTTGTATAACCTCTCAAAAGTGAGTGCTGGGGTATGGTCCGCAAGACAGATTCATGAGGAGGTCATTTGTTCTTTACTTTGACAGCAGACCAAATTGCTGAAAACACTTTTAGCAGTGATAGTCTCAATACTATTACAGTCAATGACTGAACTGAGCTTTATTTAAAAATCGAGCAACCTCTTAGTATGGCAGTGCAGTTAATTGAATTTTGATCGCAAATTAAATTTTGGCACAAAACAATCACAAAACCAATGTAGTCGAGAAAGAAAACCTTAGGTTCTGCAAGTAAACTGTTATTTTGTCTTGTGTTCTGAATGCTACATGCACCCCTCCCAGGGTAAAAATTACAGTTCAACAGAAAGGGTATTAAGAGAAATTTCAGTGTTTTCACTGTTGGCTTCGTTTACTGTTCCACTGCTTTTTTTTTTTAAATGGGTAAATACAATATCTTTCCAAAGTCAATGAGTAATAGTGTTAAATAATCAGGTTTTCAATTTGACCAAAATAATCATGTGATTATGATTCTTTTTTCCATAATCGAGTAGCCCTACCTCTTATATTCTAAACAAATTAACACTTTTGGGGACTTATTAGTAATTAATACATATAAATAATAGTTTACCAATGGCCAGTATTGTTAGAACATGAACATTATAGAAAAGTTGACAGACACACAAATCCTACTGAAAACTCCTTAAAATATGACTGTTTTGCTATATCATACTATTAAATATGAACTTAACAAAAATTGACAAAATACAGA
>JAODUG010092086.1:6125-23872 GCA_027564795.1 Aphredoderus sayanus | reverse complement strand
GTACACAGTTTGTATCCTCCCATACCAAAAACTGCTAATTCAAATTAAATAATTTCTGCGGTTATCCGCACTCTAGTCTAAGTTTCACGGCATGAGCTCAAAGTCAGTGTATGGTAAAACATTGTGACGGTAAGAATAATACTTTTTCCTCTGTGTTTTTGATTGTGAGGGATGATCTAAAGCAGACTATGTCCAATACATTAAATACAAATATATTTTTCAATAGCATGACTTGACGTACGTGTTTTTAAAGTAACTTGCACTAAAATGTCAGCGATGGATTCTCTCAGTCAGCATAGACGTAAGAGATACACTATACACACACAGGTTAATTCCACTGCTGCCTCACTCACATTGACACTCATTTTCACTATAAGCCTTCCCCTCACCTCCCTCATTAGGTAATGTATACTCATTGTCCTAGCAAAAATGAATGGACGTGAATGGAGTTCTGTGTGCAGAATCCTGCAGCTTAGAAATTACGGCACCATCAATTACTCTCTCTACCTGTATGAGGTTAGCGGCTGGAGTCCTTCTCTTCTCAAAGTGCTTCTGTCTGTGCTGCTCCTGAACCTTCAGGGCAAAGCCTGACCCAAGAATGCCCTGAGGGGAGAGGGAGGGGGGAGACAGGGGGGTCGTGAAGAGGTCACGCCATTACGCCATTGGTCTGCAAGCGAATAGGAAGAGACTTACAGCGGGCAGCGCAAAGAAGGACACCCCCAGAAGGGCAAAACAGGCAGCCAGGAGCCGGCCCTGCCAGGTATGAGGAGTCTTATCGCCGTAGCCAATAGTGGTTAGGGTGATCTGGGTATGGAAACAAACGCACACGTACGCCCAAATTCATATACGTCAGCCATTATCAACGGCCTACATTCACACAGAACTCTACATTCCCTCTATAAAAAGACTTGTAGTCTCTTAGGAACCCTCCCTTTCTAAACACAATTTTTTGTTTCTGAATATGCACTTCTACCTCCACAGACTCTAATCAGAGCTTGGGTCATGTAGTACTCACAGTTCCCCACCAGAGGGAGTCTGCATATGTGTTAAAGTCTGGGTTGACATCCTTTTCTGCTAGGTAGACCAGGAAGGATGCAAAGATCAGCACCAGGAAGCCTATGTACCAAGCTGTTATCAGCTCCTGTGTAGGAAGAGAAAGGAATGGGTTGTTTATCAATCAAAAGTGTCAAAATCAGTCATAGGCAACAGTATAGAATTACCAGGATTTGTGGCCATCGTCACTATCATTAAAAATAACTCCCTGTCATTATTATTATTATTTGGATTACAATTGGCTGTCCAGCAAGGCTTGTACGCAGCTTATCGTCATCACAGTCCATATAATTATGACCTAAATGGGTGTCAGGTTTTGGTCAGTACAAAAGTTATTGACTAATTGGCAAGTGAGAGCCTTCATATGGGGACTTGGTGTGTGAGGTCAGAGAGACTGGAGCCTAATTATAAGTGGGTCATCTGTAGAGTCAGCAGTTTATCCACATGTGGGTCAGGCTTGAAGAACGTCTGTCCCAGCCGCTGTCGTTACGTTTACCAATGTTTTTACTTTTTCAAACACCAGCTCTCAGCTTTATGTAAGCCATAAGATAAATATGTACTTAATTATCCTTAATTAAGTACAAACTGTCTGTCTGTGTACATTATAAAATACGGTAAAATGAGATGCCACCTAAAAATTCAGTATATGCACTGTAAAGTGTGTTCCACATATTGTAACACAACTTGATCAATTTTCATGGTGAAATAATTTGTGGTTAAAACTTAAACATGCATTAGAAAAAACATTGTTTTTATTTGAAACACAGGGAGTCCCCCTCCCCCTACCCCACACTTGACCCCCCCTCTCTACTCCTCCCCCTGCAGAGCTCATTGGCTCACAGTGTTCTCAAACATGAGTTTTGGATACGTCTTCACACCATGTGCATCGAGCATCAGTAATAGAACTGGGGTCGAAATGTGCAGTGCTGGGACACTATAACACAAGAGTGTACAGTAGCCATAGGTGGTAGGGTAGACTATTGTTAAACTACATTGAAATCACACAGTAAATATAAACACAGCGAAAAGATGAGACCGTAGACAGAGCATTGTGTGCTGAAACATGGACATGGCTCCAAAATGGCCTCTCCCGCGGCCCCACCTTGCTGTGAGCGTAGACCACAGAGCCCAGTAGTTTCCAGGTGCCCCCCCGTCGATCCATGCGGACCATACGCAGGATTTGAAGGAAGCGCATGCTGCGCAGGGCCGAGGTAGCGAAGATGTTGCCCTGCGTGCCAGCGGCGATGACCGCCAGCGAGGCCACAAACACTATGAAGTCTGCCCACACGGAGGAGACAGGCTTCAGTGGTTAGCTTAGTTATTACTGTATGTGTTACACAAACATGGGGTGAATTTACATACAAACAAACCAAATAGATACAGCCACAAATGTAAACACAGGATATACACACACACACACACACACACACACACACAAGCTAACCTATGACACAAAAGGGCTTCCTGGCAAATCGCAGGCGTCCCTGCCATCCCCGGTATCGACAGCAGCAGCCAGCTGCCCAGATTCTCGTGAAGTACTCCAGGCCAAACACCACAATCATTACAAATTCCTGTAGACACAAAAACAAACAAACACGCACACACACGTCAATGACCTCTCTCTCTCTCTCTATATATATATAATTTCAGAAAAGGACAATTGTAACATAAAAATAATTCAGTTTCAAATATTAATTAAGAACAGAAATAAAATGCTAAAGATTAACAATAGAAAGTCAAAGGTATAGTTTAATATAATGTTTTGACACATTTTGATAAATCGTTAATTAATCTTAACTCTCTGAGTGAATCAGTACAGACTATGTAAAATGATGTTCTGTGCCTACTCTACTGTCCCACATTTTTTGTTATGCAGAAATGTCCAGCCCTTTGCAGGTGAATCGTCATTAGAGCGAATGTTATTTATGTACGTTCAACAGACTGACGGCGAGGTAATGGGAAATTGTTTCAAAGTGCGATAGAGGTATAGGGATGGATGGGGGAATAAGGGATGGAAAAGAGAAGAAAGAAAAAACTGTGAAAGAAATAGAGGTTAAGAGAGAGAAAAGAATGTGACTCAGGAGGAGATAGAAGTGATAGAGCTATACAACGGGATGAAGAGGTAAAAAGCAGGTCTCTCCTTTGCTAACTGCTAGCGCGCGGTGAGAGGAGTGATTATAGGATTGCCATTAGGATTAGTAGATGGCGTCTGCAGTTTCCTGCTAAGTCAACAACACCCGAATCCTCACGCTTGCTTACAACGCTGTTTCTCCCTCCTCTGGTAAATATAACGGAACGTGCACAAGCAGATGCCTCCCCCACACACCACACACACACTGCAGGTAATAGGACTGCAAAGTGACAATGAATGAAGGATGCTGACTGTTTGTTATGATACAGGAGAAACATCTAGGGAGGGGTCCTACCAGGATGAAGAGGGCTTCGTTGGCAGCCTCTTGGTGATCTGGGATGGTGGAGAACACAGACAGCACCAGACAACTGAGCACCAGCAGGAAACTGGGAAACACATACAAACACACAGTTATACACACACACACACACTCTAGAAACATCACAACAAAGTTAAATCGCAGCTCAGTGCTAAGAATAAGGCTGAACTGATCTGTTCACACACACACACACACACACATTGCTGCTAGTGCCGCTAGTAAAAAATATTTTTGTAACTTCTCTAAATCAGACAAAGTATGTCTATCCTATTCTCTGGTGGAGCATAGCAGCTGGTGTTGACCAGCATGGAGGTCACAAAGAGAGAGAGGTGTGTGATATTTAGCAATACAAAGACACCTGGTGGTAGAAGGAGGGATATCAGGATTGAACCTCAGAGCAGTGAAATGTGTTGCTTGTGAATGAGGCTGCAGCACATTAAGAAGGCTGTGTAAATATCAGTCATGTGTTTATACTATACTTACAGTACTATACTGTACTATTAGACTAATACTATCACTAAACTATATTATTATAGCAACACTGAGGGTTTCTTCAGATAGGTTAAAGTGACGGTAAAAGTATTTTTATTTAAACATTTAATTCCAGAAAAGCTTTTCTCTTTTTATAGTTTATATATTTATATACTTACTTAATTGCAACGGAAAATACATACTGTACATATGTTATTTACTACAATTACAGTCTGATGTAAGAAGTGCTATCGGTAACATAGACATGAAGTACACACTAGAGACAAAACAGATTTCAAACACAGAAACACACACCCATGTCACTTTGAGGAGAGGCAGGATTAGGTGGCAGCTGCTTGCCTGCCTGATTCAGATGCCAAAACACAAACACTTCTCAGACTGTAAAAACATGCCTCACGTCCGCACAACGTCACACTTTCCCTTGACTTTCAAGCAGGAACGTATGTCTTTCTGCTCAGGCATTCAAAGGGAATCTAAAAGCTTTCTAAGCACTTTCATTGGAAAGGTGGCTGATGCATATACATTATACAATAGGTCCAAAGCAGATAGCGATACAGAAAGATGTAGAAGACATCCAATTTTGTGTATATTGATTATCTCAATGCTTGGATACAATGCAATAAATGTCATAGAAGCAAAACTACTTATTCACAGGCTGCGCTGTAAAAAAATATTGTGAGGTTAACATTAACCTCATTGTCTAAACTATGTTCAACTGAAATATATAAAATAAAGTAAAAATATATACATAGTATATAGAGGTATGGTAACCTGTAAGTTAAGCAGCTGGCAACATCGTTTTATTTTAGGTGCACAAGGAAGGACACAGCTATAGTAAACAACTGCTTCCTCTTGAAGTAACACAGCAAGGGGGTCTAATCAGTTCAGATTCTGAAGAGAGGAAGAATTGGGGGGTGCTAACGTCTTGGCTTTGGCATCAGAGGCAGTGTCCAAAGGAAGGAAACAACAGGATGTAGTGTTGACAAAGACGTCAGCGAAAGCACAGATTTGGGCCAGGAACCCCCAGCTGGCTGGCTGGCCTGGGAGAGCCGGGCATTAGAGCAGCATTTCACTCATCTGCTGTCTAAACTGAAATGGGTTTGGAATAGGAAAGTTTAGAATATGTGGATGGAAACAAACTATACAAATGACAAGTTCGGTACTGTATGTGTGACATTGACATGTTTTATTTAAATGTTATTTAAACTTCAAAACTAGATAGCAGCCACACAAATAGCATTTTTACCACCACATTTACATCCATTGTTCTAAATACTAAATTCTATACTATATCTAAATTGTGAAATAAAATGTTGTCTAGTTACTGTATGTGTTCAGCTGTGTTGTCTGAAAGGACATGAAAAGGCTGAACTAATGTGACCATACTTTTAACCATAATTCCTCTCAATTGAATTATCAAGGAAGCAAGGATGTGACATCATTGCTTCAATGTTACCAATCATCTGACCACTCCTGCCACTCACAATGAGATAGACATGTAATGTTTAAAAAGAATGTACACAACTGAAACTGAATGTTTAGCTCAAAATGACAGTTGGAAACTGGAATGATATATGGCCTTTAACATTTCAGTCAGTGAGTCTACAAAAGCTAACTTGTATTTGTCATCAAGTGCAAAAAGAGAGTCAATGACCTCAACAGGTTTTTGTTTATGTCTGTCTCCCTGGTCACATTTTCCAGTTCATGGGACACAGACATGGCCTTGTCAAGTACTGTATGACATAGTATACCTCGAATTAAGTTGCTGTAACAGGGTAGAGTAAACAAACTTAAATTGTTACTATACAGGACAGGTCTCACCGCAATTACAATGAGACATGTGACTGAGAAATGAGATTTAGGGTCAACATTTGGGAAGCAACACCCTTTGTTGTACATCAATAGCAAATGCAGACTTAATTGTCTTTTTCTCTTTGGTTGGCTCAAGGTGTATATTTCCCCATGTAGAGCTGTGCGGCGTGATATCTCACTTGGGCTTTGTATGAAGACAGGAAATGAATCAAGGCCACATAAGTGTTGTTAGCTCAACTTTAAGGGGTGTGCTAGCACCTCTAGAATCCCAAATGTCCACCCCAAGTTCACATATTCAATATGTGTTCAAATTAACAACAAAAATGTTTTATAATACCAAGTTCTACCACATAATTTGAGCAGTGTCCCTTTTATATATTGTATAATACTTACATACAGGTATGCACACATTACAGTCGGAACATCAATTATAAGATATTACCTCTCAGTTCACTTGCAAGCTGGTAATAGTACAGTTCTACCTACTAATGCCGAAAATTATATATGAATGAAATGTCACTTACAAACACCCACGGCCCTTTGAGCTGAGTAAACACCTCCACTGTACTATTATATTATGATAGCCTTATATTATGAGAGCCTTATATTATGATATATGATATGTAATGCATGTGTGGCCCATATGAAGAGAGACACAATTCTGCTTAGGGGGCACTTTACACCACACTATCTCTCCCCGTATTCAGGGAAATGTCCGTTCACTGAGGATCATCAGTAGAAATCCACCAATTCAGCACTGTTTGCTTTAAGGTCAAAAGAAAAGTGCTTTCCTGTTTTGTTTCTTCATATCTTCACATTAAAATATAGTCAATAAAGATGTCAGGGAGCAGGAGAGACAAATGCTATTGATTGTATAATATAAACCAGTCAAATGCACAACGTAAGCACGCTATAGATATACACCAACCCTATAATGTAATGATAGAAAATTTAAATAGCAAGCTTACTACTGTACCACTCCTTTCTGGTAAGGATATAAACAAAAACAAAATACAAAAATAGCAGTATTTTGGCCAACTACTGCTTAACATAGCAAAAAAACAAAAAGCAAATTCAAAACCAGCACATCCAAAATGATTTTTGTGACCTATTCTTCAGGTGCTTAATGTTCAACCCTTGTTCTGGTGTGACTGAACCTTTCCCCAGTACTTTCGTCAGATCCACCTTGGCAACCAACGTCGTGGCGACCTTAGAACATCAGTTATAGGCATCTTGTAGTGAACCAGTGCCAGCAGGCCTGGCAGAAGCTGGCACAGAGTGGGGACACAGGAGTGGGAGTTTGGTGTGCAAGACGTTTCACCCGCCAGTGGATTTTCCAGCAGTGGATTACCCAACAAGTGGATTTTTCCAAAGTCTGACACCTTACCTAACAAAAACAAAGCCAGCTAGCCTAAGCTTTTAACCAACCAGAGCTGACGGGAAGGTTGGGTAAAGCGAGCGCATGACTCAGCTTAGGGATTTTAAATTGGCATGTTAAAGTGATACTTAACTATAGCTTCCCTTGCCCCAATGTAACATGCTGGTCTTCAGGATGATTTTGGTGGCAGTATTTCATGAAAATAATATATTGTTTTGTTTCTGCCTTCACTGGGTTCTATTGAAACTCAAAACAAGTCTGTGCTGTGTTTCCTTTGTCTTTTTATGTGGTTTAGAATACTTTGACCAGTGTCTTGGACAATCCAAACTAAACATTAGGTTTGTGGACTTGAGGTAAAGAACTACTGTATACAGGTAAGGATTATACTAAAGTTCACTTTAAATAGCTGTGTGCTGTACCAAGTGAAACACACTGATGTAATACTAAATGGATGACTATGTGAAAGCATTACAGTGAGCCTGTCTGTATTAATAATTGCTCCAGGGCTCTCAGGAAGAATAATGCATCCACCAATATGTACACAGCATATCTGAATTTTCTCCCAAACCCCCGGGGTGTAATTTGTCTCCCGGACACTTTACGAAAATGCAAGCATAGTAAGAAATAAAAAAATACAAAAACAAAACACACGCGCATCTTGTATTATAGACACTCTATACACCATTGAAAAATGTGTTGTAAAATGTTTTAAATCATCTCAATTGCCGCCCCCCTCCCCCAAGACCTATCTCCCCACACCGACAGGTGTCCCAACCCCCAGCTGGAAAAAGAGAGCCGATACATAACGGAGATTTGCCTGCGAGTTCAGCTCCTATCCGCTCTTCCACTTGTTTCTGTCCCTGGTCAGCGTTAGACGGCACAGCCCTCTGTGTTTTATAAGTGCATCAAGAGCTACAATTTGGCTCACAGCCTGTAACCCCCCCCTGCCCCCGAGGCCTTCTGCAAGCTCCCACCGGCGCACACGGCAAATGAATGTACAGTAGCCTTAGGCCAGTGTGATTGCTTTTAATGGATGCTCGTCCAAAGCTTTTACTGTTATGCTTTCCAGTAAACACACATGAGGGAGAAGGAAGAACTCTCATTGCATTACCTGCACTGTGAAACCGTTGTATTGGCATGAGCAAACATATACACCGCTGTATGTGCATGACTGGCAGGCTTACATTAGCACACGGTGACCTCAGCAGCAGTCCCACTGGCCAGTGAGCATGGGTAGTGGACTGCAGCTGTATACTCCGACACTGCTCCCCTAATTCAATCAACACTGGATGATAAAGCAGCTATCAGTTACACACAACAGAGGGGGGAGAGAGAGAGAGAGGGAGAGAGAGAGAGAGAGAGAGAGAGAGAGAGAGAGAGAGAGAGATGACGATCAAAATGAACGTGTGTGGTACAAATGCAGTGTCTGCGGCGCCAATGCTGATCGATGTGATACTGGACAAAGGCTTTCAGGCACTGACCCACGAGGCAGCAGGTTAACCGACTCACCAACACAAAGCGCACGTAAATACACACACACACACACTAACACCCTCTGACAAAGGACACCCACAGGTAAACATATAGACCTGCTCAAACAAATGCGCCAAAAGAGGCTCGCTTAGGACACACTGCCTGTCTATATATAGCAGAGGTCAACTGACGTGCATAGAAACAAATGTCACCTTAAAAAATGTACTTTTCCACTCTGTACCACGTAGAAAGGCAGCATATCAAAATACACCGCTGTAGAGCCGCTATTTGATAACCTGATGGTCTTGAAGATTCTCCCGCCATGACCATACGATACACAGTATTCTATTCTAGTAACAAATGTAAACAGCACTGGGAAATGGATGCAGATACACACACATTTAAAGAACTTATTTCATGACCCCTCTAAAAGCACCTTTGGGGGGTGGGGGTGGACGACATCCTATACCACATTTTCATAACCGCTGGCCCACACAACCAACCACCGATGCGCTAACTGACAAAACGACACAGTTTCACCGGTTTCGTGAGCCCAGGACGAGAGGAGGGAGAGGGAGGGAGAGGAGAAAGGTAGAAACTGTAGAAAGAGTTATTAATAGCATTTCTGTCTTCCTTAAATAGCGACTGCAGGCAAAATGTGCGCAGGTAGGCTGTCGAGCAGAGCTGAGCACAGTACACTACGGTCTCCACGCCTGTTAGCCAGAGCCCACACTACGCCTGGCCTTCAGGGGGCTGCAAACCTTACAAGGCAGGGACAAATATAACTACAACAACACATAAACAAATAAGTGCTTTTTCACAGGGAGAAAAAAAAGCTGAATAAGCAATTTAGAGGCCTAGTACTGCATGGCATGTGCCCCTGAAAAGGGAGGACAGGAAGTAATAACTGAGAGCGGTGCGTAAATATTGAGTAGATATGTGCATCATTTCATGGAATAAGAAGCAACCAGATCAATACTATACATGTCAACAATAGCATTGGGAATGAAAAATAATAGTAAGCGTAACTGTCACAACTGTAACTGTTCAGGTCCACGATACTGTATGTGATGCAAATAACATTTTCTTCCAAAATTATTTTCTTTTAGTTTAATTAGTACCTTATTTATCACATACAGATGAATATCTGTATTTATATACAAGAGTTTAATCAAACCGAGACACTACAAAACATAGACCCACAAAGCTAAACTAAATAATAATATAGTTTTGGAGTTTGAAGGTTGCCTTTGTGATCCATAAATCGTTAAAAAAAGAAAAGAATAAAAGAGCACAGTACAGTGCGTCAATAGGACACATTTAAGGACTCTGTTACTGCTGAGTACGTCCGGAGTGCACTTCCATCTGGCCCACTTCCAGTCTTCAACCTGAGGGGACTCTCCAGTACGATAAACGCAACTCTTGACTAGAATAAGTACACCCTACAGCAGTAGACCCCCATATTGTACACATGTTCACCAAAACTCATGTTCACTCTGACCCAGTCACACACACAACCAGGTATAATTACGTGCTGGGTAAATGATCGCAATTGTCCCTCTCCACTACTTGCCTCCTATGACTATGGTCACACTGTTCCCACTGTCTGTCAACAGTAGGTGAATTTCAAACACAGTGCCCGCCAGATTGATACATTTTCCTCACTGGAGAATGTCACCTCCAGTCACGGCAGCCTCGTACAGTCAAACAAGGCTTTGCATAATTGGAGCTCATTTAACCAATAACAACTTGCTCAACAAAGAGTGGTGGAAATCTTGAGCCTTGCGTTTCCTGGCAGTACGCCCATTATCACGGTTTCTTCACAATGAACAAAATGACACATAATCAGGTGGTTTCTGTGCTGACATAAACGCCTCAGAAGCAGCCTGTACCTCTGACCTGTGGTCACAGTGAGGCAAGAGTGCCATGCCAGGATTGCTCATCTATTACAATGAATGCAGAGTTATCACATTTTTTTTCACCTTCATTTTGTGTTGAAATGTCAGTGAGTGAGTCTCTGATACAACTATAATGAACATTTATCTGTCGTCTTCTGTCAACTAAAGGAAACGAGGCAGAAGTTTTAGAATAGCTATATTATAATGTAAATTAAGTTTACAAAAAATACTTTCTTGTGGTTTCTTATGGGTCTACCAACATTCTCTAAGGCTGCATTCCCCTCTATAATAATTAAAACCACTAATGGGGGAGAAACAATGTGCACAATTGAGCGGGCCTGTATTTCCATGGTAAATTGAATTCGCTTGGTTTTATCATCTTACTTTCTCATCAAAATATGAGGAAAAACTTAAATTACTTTATGACAGATCAAGATTTCACAGTATTTTCTCACCTTGACTTGATTCAACTAAAACATAATGACAATAGTACAAGCATGCATTTTATTGAAATATCCAAACTTACAGTATTGTATATAGATTTTTGTAGGCATGAGTGATTTCCACAATCAGTCGTTAATGAAATAATGCATCTCAATGTACAGTATATGACATTAGTTTTGTTTCTATAGATGTGTGGTTTGGACGGTTAGAAGAACCAGACGCGAAGACGAATTATGTCCAATTACAACTGACAAATAAATGGAGCTGAATGATTATGTAACCACAAATGAAGGCTAAATGAGGCAAACTAGAAGCGGTTTCACGGTGGGTCTAGCACATAGGCCTTAAATGTGCTTCTGTTTAGAATTTTATGAAATAATACAGGTTTCAGGACAAATCAAATGTTGTCCTTATTGGGGCGCAATATTCTTGTCCTGCAAATCAAAAAAAAAGTGAATTCTGAAGGCAAAGTGGTGTGAATCAGCTGGACACTGATACACACACACCACTGCACACCTATCCTAGGTATGATAGCCTTGTAATAAACTCTCTTTTCTGCCTGTTGGGTAGTGTCAGCAGAGAGCACCATAAACATTAAAAAAAAAATAGGCTGGAGGCAGGCAAGGTGCTGAGAGCGCATTGACATTTAGAGGTATTGTTAGCACCGGCTAGCTAATTAGCACAGAGAGCGGAAACCCTTCAAGTAGGTGGGCTCTCACTTCACACGGCACTTGGCTGGGTGCTCGTATAACACTGACATTTCACCGCTCATTGCACCACAGAGCTAGCTCCACACTTGCAAAGCTGACATGTACACAGGAACAAACATGACGCACCGAAACATTCTGCTAAAATCAGCAGGGGGACTTGTCTGTGTTGATAGTGGGGAGGTACGGTAAGTTAACATATGTTTCTGTAGTAGTTAGACTGTGATAGGTTTGGTTGTTTTTACATATAGTATACTGGAGACTTTCTGATGCTACAGTACCAGTAGCCTAGCCTTTGTCACAATTATTTCCCATGACAGTCCTTTAAAACTACTTAAACATGACACAGGAGGTCACATTAATAGTATCGACCATTTTCCAAACCCAATTAGGCCATGTGACATACAGTAGCATAGGAAGAAAGGTGCCTCTTTTACCCCACAACCAGGCTATAGCCTCCATCCAGGGGTATGAGTGGATTTTGGGCTAATCATCATTACTCTGTGACAGGCCTAATGTGGTTACCACGGCAGCAGGGATCTACAGTGATGGATTACGGCAGAGAATTGCGAAACAACCAAAGAAAAGCAGTTGGTTTTGACATTTGAACTGAGATGGGGGGAGTGGGAGTAATGGGATTGGCCTTGTGCATTCAAGTTCAGAGTGTGAGAAAGTGGGCCGGGGTCACACACAACCCCGGTGGTCAGCAGATCTAAAGGGAATTACAATGGAGACAGTGCAACACAAATATCCATACTGCCTGTTTTTTTTGTTTTTTATATATATATATAAACTAAAGTGGTGTGTTGGAGCTAACATGTTTAAGGTTCATATATATACACACGTGCTCTTGCACCATGGTATTTGTAGCAGTGTCCTAAAACAATAGCATTGGTATTCTTGTTGACACACACACACACACACACACACACACACACACACACACACAGGCTTATTACCAGAGACATTCTGCTGACTGACACACTCACAACTACCCTGAGCCTCTTCATCACATCACGTCCAAACCATTACCTTACAAAGTAACTAAAACGTAGATGTAACCAGTGACAATGTACCCAGTGTAGAAGAACACACACTGTAAATTACAAAGGACAATAAAGACTGGCCACCTATTGGCCACCTATTGGTACATGACACGCATTGCAGTGGTGAGACACTAAATTACACAACACACAAGTCTCATGATAAAAAGAGCACAGCACGGGACATGTCTGTTCTCTTAATACACAAATAATGAATAAATACCATAAAATCTACATTACATGGAAGACTTCAAATTGTAGACTTCCCCAGGAAAGTATTGGTATCCTTCCCTAGTATTGGTATCCTTCCCTGCCAGAACAGCTCATGTTCAACTGAATGTGTGTGTCTGTGTACCTGTCAGAGCCTTTATGTGTATACAATGTAAAGACACAGTCCAGATCCACTTACATCATCTCAGAGAGGACCTCCAACACCAACATCAAACACGCACACAGTCATTATTCAAAGTGAGCTGTTGCATTCGTAATGGCATTTTCCCACCACTTGTGACTGAATACTTTTAGACATTTTCCTGCTCTGAACAAGGCATGAAATCCCTTTAAATGTCACTGTACAGCAGAGCTCTGTACAGAGCTCAGAGCTGCATCATCGTACAGTACATGTGGAGTAAACGCTTGGCCGAATGACCTTGCAATGACAGTTTTCCCTCGTTGGCTTACAGAATGTAGTACAGGATGTTTGTGTATCAGCCCCTTAATTGTAGGCTCTCTGCTCCAATGCTGTTGGTTACTTTTCCCATCCAACAAGCAAAATGAATCAGGTTAAATGTACACATCCTGTGTATAACCCAGACTTTTTATTGATTTGTGACTTAGAAATGCGCTCAACAATAGAGGGATTGCAGACCAGAAAGTCGTACTTCCTTTTCAGACTCATTTTCACCGTGATAGTTGAGCAATAGTAACTTGACTGCATGTAATGTAATGTGGTTATGGTGGTTGACACGCACCTCCAAGGCTACATTTCTTCATTGTTAAAGTGGCCTTTTATAAAGACATTTAGATTTCATATAGTTATAATATAATATATATAATAATATATATAATACATATAAACCTCCCATCTAACCTCCCATGTGTACATACCTGTAGTACACAATACCTTATCACAATCAGTGTTGAGCTGAGGAACTCAGTCACACCGCCAAGGCACACCATTGGATGAAGCATCTGCTCCATGCAGTGTGTGTGTGTTACGGGGACCAACGTCACCGCTCTGGCCAATAAATACACAGCACCCTTTAATGTCAACACTTCCCCTCCCCTCCCTCTCCCCAGAGTCTGCACTGAAGCGAAGCCAGCATCAGAGCAGACCACTCTTCTCCCAGTCGCTCTCTGCTTGCCTCTTTGCCTCATTACAACCAATTAGGTGACAGGCTGTGGATGGGAGGGGCAGATGAGTGCAGGGAGATAACACTCCTCTGAATTATTCATCGTGCGCCCAGAGTACATGACCCTCCCCTGCTCTCTCACCCTCTAGATCCCTGTGTCTCTCTCCCTATCTCTACAGAATGTCTCCCACTTCATCTCTCTTAACCACATTCAGGGCCCAATCACATGGCGTTCACACAGATATTTGGCTGGGCCTCCTCCGAAGCGAGGGAGTGTCCGTTTAACGCCACAGGTTACCCCCCGCTGGACGGGTTCACAGGCACGGGGCCTAAATGATCGATTGAGCAGTGGAAAGTATAGCGAGAGAGATGGCAGTGAATGGAGGCATTACAAAACACGCTACAGAAGGGAGCAAGTGTGAAACCTGAGAAGAAGGGATGTGGGAGGGAGAGAGACTGTTGTGAAGGAGAGGAACAATCCACAACAAGGTATGAGAGAGAGGGATTGTCTGTGAGGTCTCATCTCACACCCTCTGACAGTGCTTTCATCTCAGGGCCAAGAGAAGACCAGAGGAGCTGCTGATGAACGTGTACACACACACACACACACACACACACACACACACACACAGTGTGTGAGGACATGGTTGAGGCTGAGATTTATTGAGTGTTTCCACCAGCAGCAGTTAGGAGTTAGTTTTGCAAAGGGAGTAAAGCAAAAATATCTCCTGCAAGACACAATGAAGTAAAAGATGAGGACAGTTTCATGTGACGGTTTTATATTTTGATTCCTTTATTTCACTGTTCAACATAACTCACTGCCGTATTTCCGTTTTTTTTTTTTTTTTATTCCGTGCAATTCCTCACTGACCCTTTATCATTTTCATCTCTGCTGTCAGAAATAATGTTGGTCATAAATATTAGTTGCATGGTCTTGTGTTCTATTAGCATTAATACCATTAGCATAGCTTAATACCATTTATAGTACCAGCAACGTAATGGTTTTGATAAGCCATCTGTTCCTTGTTCCATTGTTCACAGTTAAAGCCCCTACGGACAAACTTTATATAATAATTTCAACTAAATATGTTGCAATTAAATCAAATTGATCACACAACCAATTGTAGTTACCAAAGCGTTTGTATTGTTTGTATATGTTTGCTGAATTTGACAAAGTGTTTTGTATTATAATTGCTTACTCTACCTTTAATGCAACAATCTTGTCCATAGGGACTTTTAATAAACATGCAAGCAATGGTCCAGTTCCAGGCCCCAACCAGAGAATATCAATACCTTGGCTGCTCGGCTTGCACCTCTAGTCTCAACTGTTCTGTCCTGATACCACAATGATGGTGACAGAAACCACCACAGAACACCACCAGAACAGAACCTCGACCAGTGACCTCCACCTAACAATCACTCTAATTTAAGTTTTCTATGACAATCCTTTATCTTCCATCTTACCAATATTCTTTTTTTTATTTTTTATTATTCTTTGCTTTTCAAATTGAGCACGTTATTATTTAGGCTGTTAGCAATTACTTTTGAGGATTGAATGATATATTGGTATTAGCACTGACTACATGCTGCTGTCATTATTCTAAAAGACTGTTGAAAGCAAACAACAGTTTATTGTATGACCTATTCAGCTGTTGACAAATGTACCAGTTGCAAGTCACTTTGGAAAAAAGTGATTGCTAAATGCTGGAAATGTAAATCGTGTATTTATTGGCCAGTAGGAGGCAGAGCAGAGTTAAGACGGGTAGCTGTAGGCTACTTGCACTGGCATTCTGTATTTGAATATACTATAATTCCTTGCAGGTCCTTTGTCTACATTAAACATTAAAATAAACAAGCAAATCAAGCAAATTATTCCACAATAAAAGCAGCGGATCACATATGTAACCACATACATACAGGAACATACGTTAATTGAATTTCTCAATGATTTTGACAAGGCATCAAAATATAACTTGTTTTCTTTACCAGGGAGGACGCCCTATAGAACCCCTACAGATGCCCCCTAGTGTCACAAGTTGAAAGTTGGGGCAAAATGCTAATTCTTCATTATCCATGTATACAACATAAAAATACACTGCCCTGAATGGAAGGTTTAAAAATATTTCATGAATGGGTGCTTGTGAACTGTGCGTTTTGGCTATTCAAGCTAATTGCACTTATTATAATCTCTTATCAGATAAATCCGAAATGAACGCAGAAATTGCAGCATCAGGCCAGCCTAATAAAGAATGGAAGGACGGCTAGAGGGAGCAATATGGAGAACGATGGGGCTGAGAGGACAATTGGGAGAGAGAGGAGAGAGAGAGAAACAGATACGATGATGTGAAAGAGACAGAGAGAGAGAGACACAGGGAAGGATGGAAATGGGGCGAGATAAGTGAAGTGAGAGAGAAAGATTACAGGAACAGGAGAAAGGCGACAGAGGGAATGAGATTGAGTAAAAGTGAGCTGACTGGGAGTAGATGTCAGAATAACAGTTATTTTAGGGCATCGGCAGAAAACAATCTGGTGAGAGCGACAGGCAGCCTGTGGCATTACAGCTCAGTCATTAACATTTGATTATTGTTTATGCTCTGCCCGCAATGCCACTGGCTTGGCATTTACACACAGTGCTTATCCCCCATAAACTCACATTCACTTGCATGAGGGGAAACACATCTCGCAAATGTGTGCACCAATCACGTCCTTCTGCGACAGCATACACACACACACACCAATTATACATGCAGAAATAAGCACAAAACACACACCTCATCATATCAACAATTACAATAGAAAAACCACACACACACACACACACACACACGCACACGCACACACCTCCCTGTTCAGGCAAGGCAGGCCTTATAAATACTGTGCTATATTGTGATTTTGTTTGAGCGCCGTCTCCATGGAGAGGCTTCTCCACATGTTTATAGTGAGTGCCGTTATAAATTAAAATGGTCTTAACAACACTTTAACCAGGCCGTCCATGCGGTCCCAGACAGAGACAGACAGACGGGAGAGAGACACAGTGACCGGGGTATCCTGGACAGAGACGGGGGGAGAAAGATAGGATAAGACAAAGGAGTATGTTAGGCGAACCAAATGAGGAGGGAAAAAAAGACACGACAGGTTTCTCATCTTAAAGGGACACTCCTCAATTTGTGTTGTGAAAAAACAGTGTTAGAAAAGGATTGCTGTTTTGACTTGAAATTCAATCAGTGCACAATTACACACACTCATGGCTATACTGTATACATTTTGTACATGGCTGATGGACATGATTTCCTATGGGAAAAATGAATGGAAATGCATGCTGAATCAGCTGGGGGGGAAAATGCCAATGGTGTGTATCTTAAAGGTGAAGTCAGGGATTCTGGAAAAGATTGGTTTTTGAGCTCAATCGAAACAACAACACCTCTCACCTTCAATTCCTATGGGGTGCTTCCTCAGAAGCGTCTCCGCCACATTGGAAATGCATTGCCAAGGCGGGATAGTGTTTGTGTTCCCATTTACAGACCATGGGCTGTGTTGATTTCTTTTTCAGAGCACACACAGAACGGGCAGCTAGTGGACCGTGAATTCATATTTGCTGAATTTGACAAAAGTGTATTATCTTAGAAATGCTAACAAATAATCTGA
>JAODUG010092075.1:0-11901 GCA_027564795.1 Aphredoderus sayanus | reverse complement strand
AGGTTTAGCGCCTTCTATCTGCCACAAAGAGCTAGTGATTTGGGTCATTCTGACCCTGAGTACATTACGAGGGTTAAGCCAGTTCACTGTTGCAGACAAATTTCCAATGTCAGTATAAAATCGCAAGAGTTTGCTGGAGTTTTAGCGAACTCCCGTCATCTTGATGATTTGGTATAAGGTAGCAATCAAAGTGGTCATAAGTCTTTTTCTCGTCTGGACGGTCCACCAAAATCAAACATGTTTAATATTATCGGAAGTCTTTACTCACTATTTGGTCATGCAAATAGTGAACATTGTCAACATCCAAACAAGAGGAGAGGAGGAGGCACACAAAAGAGCTTCAGTTTGTTTTTAAAAGTACTGGAGTAGGTGATGACAGGATCCACACAATCTTTTTCAGTGGGCTATGTAGACCTTTCTTACTGATAGATATATACGGTATCCCTTCACCACCTACAGTAGACTACTTAATGTTATGTTAAAGATATTGTGACACATCCACAATAATCTGTGTAAAGGATAAATGAAATGTGTTTATTAACAAATTTACACACAAAATGCATCATTCACCAAAGCCAATTTACAAATCCACAGGTAGCCTACCTATCAGAATCAGTCCAAAATGTGTCCTTCACAAAAGTCAATCAAGATATAAACGTTCTCAAACAGCCTACTCCTGTAGAAAAAACGTTTTGCCTCTCTAACCCACATTAAAAGGAAGCAAATTATACAAAGTGCAAAGCCAACCTTATTTTAAAGAGACGGTACTCAGAAAATGAATGATGTACCTGAATAACTTAAAGCTACCGTCACTGATGTAGCCTATTGGCCTAGCTAGTATACATTTTTGGCAAATAGCCTACAGTACATACCAACCTTAAATTAACAACAAAAAACAAATGTAACTGTTGATGTTTCCTTTTCCAAAGTCAGAAACATAAGATGATAGCCTAAAACATACATACTGTACAAGAACAGTTAACAAAAGATATGTTTTTGAGGTTAAACCAGCTAGATCGTAAACATAAAGACTAGATCATATTCCTGTATATGAATTAATTTTTTTGTTTGATTTCTTTATCAGTGCAGCCTATAGATCAGGTGTTGTGTGGACAGCAAAAACCCTGTCACTAATGACACATTGTCTTTTAATGTGAAAGGGTGTCAGACTTTAATCTTTTAAGTCTTTTTAGAGTCTTTTCAGAGTCTTTTCAAAGTCGTCTGGTGTATGGTCAGGGTGAGAGGTTGTCAGACATTGGTCTTTCTAGAGTCTTTTCAAAGTAGTCTGGTGTAAGGTCAGCATTATATGTCTCCATGGACCCCTGATATTGAAGAGGTTCCTGGTAGTGAAAAGGTTCCTAGGAACACCAGGTGGGACAAAGAATTATAAACAACAGTTAGTTCCTGCTCAGTAATTGAATTGGATAAGGGGCATTCCATGAGGTACATTAGACAAAGCACTTGAGCTTGCAGTATACACACATTGCATCATACATTTGATTGCCCTGCCCCAGGGGGCTGATTGTAGCAAACTAGACATTGTTGGCACCCGTTTGAGGCGTGATTTCCTCACAACGTGTGCCTAAGACATGGGATGTATGTACAGTACGAACAGAGCGCACATGGTTAAAACTAAATTCTACCTGCCGCAAGAATGCATTTACAGGAATACACATGTTTTCTGATCATGCATTCATGGGGGATTGGGCAGGGTCAAAGGAAGAGTGGGAGTTCCATGCACAAACATGCAGGAGATGCATAACCATCACCTATTCCGTTGTATGTATGAAAACTGGAAAGGACAAGTCTGTTTTGCAGTGAATATTCTCCGCCTCATAAAAACAGGTGTAATCCAGTTTGTGTGTTTGCTTGCATAGGGAAAACAATGGCAGGTCATCTGAGCAAGATGAAGACACAGGCCATGGAGACGTGCTGAGAGAATTTGCTCACTTGTGCCCTATTAATAGAAACATTTTCCTTTGTTCATGCTTAAATGTCTTCTTTTTCCATTTCCCTACAACAAGCTGCTACGGCATTCATATAATTGTATGTGCCGAAAGATAATATTTTTCGGGTGGGGGTATAATTATGCCCCTGCTATAGTTTATTATATATCATACACAAGTAGACTATACCTAAACTTTTCTTTTCTTTTTCTGAGAGTTGTTTTTTTCATGATTCCATTGATTTTGGCACGGCAAAATACTGTAGGCGATCAGCCGCAATTTTTGTACAGCCGATGACAATGCAAAAGGCATATCATAATTATTATGACTATCTGCATTCTGGCTAAGTCGCTGCATAAGCTGCACTTGGTAACATAGGAGGCCTTGAGTGTAGTTGTAAGTAATTCCTGCAACTAGGGGCAAGAGTGATCTTCTGCAGGTCACCAAATCACACACATACACTACAATGGGCATTAAGCATGTGCATGCAAATGTATAGTATTAGACCTTGTATTTGAATTAAACCTCAGTGGGGCATCTGCTATTATGATAATACTGGTTAAGTAGCCCATATGATCAGCATTGCTACTGATCAGTAATGCTCTCATGTACAGTATGTCCACACACACACGCACAAAGCTAAGTGGGGCTATGTGTGATTCTTCCTACATCTGCTGAACTAACAAAGAGAAAACATTTGAAGCATGAAGCAAGTAAAATAGGCAATAGGGCAGTGTGAGCCATTTCAATGCGATCTTTAGAAGAAACAAAAGGTTTTCAGACAGAAATCCTGTAACTGTAAAACTGGAAATGGACTTTTTGGACATGGACAGATACGTTTGGACTCATGGGCCTCTTCCTATCACTTAAATCTTTCCAAACACTTAAAGTAATATTTCAATTATGTACAGTAATTCACATTAATGCCTTCCCTATCCTAGTATATATTTATATGCATGTAATGTACACACACACACACACACACACTTACACGAACGCGCTCACGCTTGTGCACACACACATGCACACACACAACTCAAGCACACTTCACACTCAAATTACACATTATGTGACAGGCTCGTTCCCTGCTGGAGTAAAAAAAATGTGTTCCCTGGCAGGTAACCAACATTAAGCTTCTGCACCCTGCTGTTCTGCAGTGGGATTCTTCAGCTAACATGTGCCAGCATCCAACATCCAAATCTTTCACACTCACCAGGACTGTCACAATCCATCCACCATAAAGCAACGCTGCAATTTATCTCCAGCAGCTTACAATTCATTATAATATTACTAATGAGCTAATTACGTGTTTCGTTAATTATAGGCATAAATGTTTCCTCTCATGTGACAAAATAAATTACGATTTATTGTCTGTCAACCAGTGAATTATTTATTAATTTGACAACGACTGCACCATGATGACTTAATGCACCATTGTTTAAAATATTTTGCCACTAACCTCCACACAAGAGCAACAGAGCGAGACCCAAGCATAGAATTGGCCCCATGTCAAAGCGCAGAATCATTCTTCGTTCCAATGTTTCTCCAGCGAATGTCCAACAAGCAGGTGCGATATTCCTCTGGCGATACTGTTACAACTTTGTAAGCAGTTTATTCTCCTGTATCAGTGTTTTATTTAGGATACTCCACAGTACATTCGCCGGACTCTTCTGAAGACTGATCTTTGCAAGACGTAGTTTGAGACTGTTACACCCATGCGTAAAAAGCAGTTCGTCGTGATGGTTTTCATTCCAGTCTAATAAAGGTTACTGTTTAAATGATCACTCAGTTGATCACTTCTAGAGCTTCAGGAATTTAAGTGTGCAGAGTCCAGTATGAGTTCTAGGCTCGTTATTCAGAGAGAAAACAGGTGCTTCAGACGTGCGTAAAAACGACAGTTAATGGAATGTTAACAAGAACGCCTTTTCATTTCAGACAATGTTGCTCATTATTTGTCTGCAGGTTCTAAATAATTCAACGACTGATCCAAATATCAGACCGATAAAAAAGAAAACGTAACAGTTTTGGCTATATGTAGAAAGTCTGTTAAGGTTAGCGTTAAGTTTAGAGAATCGTGTAGGGTTATTTTTTGCATCTTAAAATGTATCTTCACGGACAGGGTCCAACGCTGCGGTAGCATCCTATTTGGACGTGTGGTTTCAAAATATAACCGTCTTTAGTGGTTCCTGTGCTTTCGTCAAGTTGCAATTGCAGTCTCGGGCAGTTCTTCGCGCAGATTGTATGAACAGGCAGCAATAGTCATATAACAGTCGCCACAGTGATGAAATGTGTCTCGATTTGAAATAACCAACGTTAACCCACCTAGTTGTGTCAAGATTGTTAGATAAAATACATACTCCCAACTTCTCACGCGATGAACAGGTGAAGATAACATTAGAATAAAGTCCTCTGCTCGTGTCGCTCGTAAGCCTATACGTTTGCCGTGTTGTGAAACCGCGCACAGACTGTAAGCGATGGGACACTGCCTGGATTGGCAAATTAGACTGTTTGCGGTTGTCGCGTCAGCAACTGCGCCCTCCAAAGCTCTTTTTTGTGTGTGTGAATGGGTTGATGTGCTGGGGAATTTAAGCTAAATGTAACATATGGTAAGTCTACAATTAGGTAACCAACAGAAATGTAAAACTCTTATTAATTTATACTACTACTACTACTACTACTACTACTACTACTAATAATAATAATAATAATAATAATAATAATAATAATAATTCACATTACACGTAGCCCAATAAAAATATGGTGTAGCCTATATAGGCAATGTTATCTTTATGACTTATGTTATACATGCACTGTACAGTAGCATGCAATATACATTTTTCTTTAAGACAAATGTGTATTTAAGAACCATTAAAAAACGTACTACAGTCTACTATACTATAATGCCTACATTAATTAATTAACATTAAGTGCAAAATACAATATACAGTAAGTAGCCTAGAAATTATCCAAACACACACCTAACAAGCCTACTGTGTATCACTTTCACTGGGACAATGATGCTTTCTGACAGATCAAATTTGCCAAACTATGTTTTTTTTCTATTATTATTATTGTTTCTGTGGCCAGCTGCATCAGCTGTTCAGTCACAGGTCCTTGCCTGCAACCTGTTGTATCATGGATTGTTCATGAGAAGCAACAGTGCCCCCTATGGGGATCCACTGAACACAAATTGCTCACAACCCATGAGATTGTATGCTGACGCATAGTGCTGTTGCTGTAAAAGGCTGTAACAAAGTAGCCTACATGAAATCACCAACCACACAGTGCAAATATGGACAAATACACTCTGCCAAACTATACTTTGTTGCATGCAGATTATTATTATACATTCTAAGCTGTGGTTCGTTTTTTACAGCCTTTGTTTGCCAAGTCGAATGTTTTCCTGATGTATGTGTGAACAATGCTCTGAAATGAATAGCTGAATATTGACATTATAACAATAAAGACATACATTAATCTAAATGAATGGCAAAAAGTATATAGCACATTACTGTTTTCTCAATGTTCATAATTGAATGTGTATGTACTGAGATCATCCTCATTCATGGATTGTAATAGAATTTGTGGTTATTGTGCTGAATATTTCACTGCCAACCAGCAGTTCTGTAAAGGCTGTTATTATGGAATATGTCTGTCGACAGCTCCGCCAACCTATTCTTTATTTGTAAAAACAGAAAGTTTGAATGAGCTGATGCCATAAGAAAACGTGTTTTTCTGCATGTTGACACAGTGGCACTGGTATTATGGTGAACCCTATCATTGTCGCTTAAGGAATACTGTTAAAACGCATGGTATCTAAATCACGATAAGCGGCAGAAGATGGGTGTAAGATAAGCATTTCAGACAGTCATAGGGTCTGGGCATGCTCCATTGGGAAGTGTTTGCCTATATCCAACTGGTTTTGCTACAGCACTTTGTATCACTTCATCTAGCTCTTTCACCATGTAGAAACACATGGGTGACCTTAACGTCACTGCATTACTCACACCCACTGGTCACTGATTGGTCCACCATCAGCTGTGCAAATGCTAAAGCTACCAATGACTCCCGACTGTAATCTAAGTAATTGTTGGGCAGAGACAGGCTAGCCTTCAGCCTTCAGATTGCACAACATGGGAACCCAACCCTATTCATTAACAACCATCAGCAAACTTAATATTGTCCCTCACCCATATTGGACTGGTGAGTCAACATAGCACATCCTTGGCTGACGTCTGTTAAATTGTATATCATTTGAATCCTGACCTGTGAATTTATACAGTACTCAGCTCTCGTATCTTATCGTGTCAAGGGTCTCATACCCATGTAGGTTACAGCTCTCCCAATTCTATGGACTCCATTTGTATGTCACGAAAGAAATCTTCATGGTTCTTCCCTATTTCATGTTTGATCATTGACTGTCTATCTAGAAGGATACTGTTACTTGAGAAGTGTTGGATAAATACCATTCAGACTGTGAATATTGTTCGTATTGATTAAGTACAGGCTAGGTTTTTCATCTGCGAAGTGGCTCTGCTTACAAACTATGAGATGGTAAGTGTCCCTGAAAGGTTAGATGAGTCCATCTAACCTTTCTTCCTACATCTTTTTGTTGATGTGTGGCACAGGATGTTGTAGCTTACAGTATAGGCTACTGTAAGTAGGACTATATGTGTCTATGTGCCTTTGCTCTCCACGTGTATCCTTATTTAACCCTCATAATGTACGCAGAAATCTCGTATTTGGCCACACGGCGGCGCCATCTGATTGTGTATGATTTGTTTGTTTTTCAATTGGCATTGCTGTGTATCTTTTCTTTCTTCTTTTTTTTATGTATTTATGTTGTTTTTTGTGCCTTTTAACACTCTTGTTGTCCTCGGGTTTCAAACTCACACCTTGCTGTGCCAGCAGTGCAGATCATATGTCTATGTAAGCTGTAGAATTAGGTTTAGCATTTACTATCTGCCACAAAGAGCTAGTGATGTGGGTCATTTTGACCCAGAGGACATCACAAGGATTAAAAAAGACAGGGGTCTCAGCAGAGTGGAGGCATCTCCACAGCATCTCTAAACACCAATTACAAGATATCAGGATTGGAGTACAGAGACCCTGTGGATTAGGCGGAGAGCCATTTTCCTTCCTAGTCATCACCAACTTGTACACTAATAGCATGCAGAGGAAGGCGATATCGCAAAATAAAAATATACCTCTCCCTCTTAAATAGGGGTAATGGCCAATGTGACATATTTAGACTGCAATGGGGCCAGATAGAATCTTCAATTTCACCAGGGAACCATTCATCAGTTATATGGGTCATAACACTGGTCATAAAGTTGAAAGCAGGAAATGGTTTAATGATATTGCTTTAACACTGTTAATATTAATAGTAGTTGACGGTTATACTGATGGATAGCAAGTTTTGATGGTTTCATGTAAACCACATGGATAGGCCCAAGGCCCCTAATGTATTGTCTTCATTGACACCTCTTGGAGGTATGACTTTAACTATACAGCACCAGAGCACCATTTTCAAATTTTTCCAGATGAATAGAGAAACTTCTCCTTATAAATTTCTCTGGAGATGTGTAGTCTTTGTGAGGTCGTAACGAGTTTGAACCTGTGCTGGTCCAAAGGCAAAGAAATGT
Organism: Aphredoderus sayanus; assembly: GCA_027564795.1. Classification (NCBI taxonomy): domain Eukaryota; kingdom Metazoa; phylum Chordata; class Actinopteri; order Percopsiformes; family Aphredoderidae; genus Aphredoderus; species Aphredoderus sayanus. Next base: position 4,310 of record JAODUG010092075.1, on the reverse strand, counting down.
AAATCGCAAGCGATGATCTGATAACCTTAAACCTTTAGCGCCCATACACAGGAAGCAGCTAGACAAAGACATGTAGTTGTATTTCACCAATTATGTCTTTTGCCATTGTGAGGGCATGTGCTTGTGTTGAATTTGTATATTCATATACGCAGTATCCTGGCATTCTCTATGAGGGTACCTGTGTAGTCGTTTTCTGTGGTTTAGTGACCATTTGTGGTTGAAAAAATGCAGTATATTATAATATATATTATTCAATTGATACTACGTGTTAATTGTGACCTAAGAAATGCTTTAAAAAGAAAAACATTGGACTAGATATGATTTTAAATGTATTTGAATAAGCATGTTTTAGCTACACAGTGGTGTAGCTACCGAAGGCTATCATGTTTAGCCATAGGATTAACATTGAACCAGCTGCATTTTGCATTACTCAGGTGAAATAGGAATGCATATTGCTTATTGTTTTAAAACATCTCTCATCGTTTATTTTTTCTGGGGGGAGAATTATTCTGTAAGGTAAACAAAATTGGTAAAGTCCAATAAGTCAAGTGTATATTTAATTTCCAGTGTCTCTCTCTCACTCACTCAACATGTATGACATGTCTGCATGCCTTAACACAGTATTTCTGGAGCTGTTGGATTACTAGTCTCAAGGGAAGTGATTTACGTAATCGTATTCCTTCAAACTATAGGGATAAAATAAGCATAAAGCTCGAAACAAAATGTACGTGTTAAACAGTAAAAGCCTAAACAATGTTTGCCTACAGCTACACAATGCTTGTTATGAATAAAAGATAAGGAGCTGGTCTGAAACTTGTGTTTCGCTTCCATATGTGATAACTGTCTAAATACTCTTCAAAGCACATAAAGGGGTCCATAAGGTTAATGAATTTCAGAGTAAGATTTTTTTAAGGGAGCTAAAGTGGGAATAAAGAATAAAAAAATGTGTTGCAGAGGCAATGTTCAGGTATAATACCAACCTCACCTATCATGACATGTATTGTGCAGCTCAAAGTATACACTTCATCACATTAATTAGAACTGATCTATAAATTAAAAAAATAATAATATATGTCATATTAATGTTTTAGCAGTGGAGCAGGGCAAAGCGTGCGTTACTTAATTCTCATTTCTCATAACAAAGTTTGAATATCTACCTGCATTGGTGGTGCCTGGAGTCCTAACACAGGAGCCAGTTGCAGATGCCCCCTTTAAATTTGTATGAAGTTAGGGGAAAGGCAGGGGGAGAAGCTTGTGTGCTAGCTCCAACCCCTCAATGCAAACAAATGTGTTGCCCAGGTGGAAAACAGTCAGCCAATCAGCGATCATATGTCTTTTTTCTAAGATGGCAAGATGACTTTGTTTGAGAAGGTTACTCACTCACCACTAGCTGCCCATTCTGTGTGTGCTGAAAAAGGAATCCGGTGTTTCTACACAGCTCTGGCCCTGTAAATGGGAACACAGAAAAGTGGTGCAGATTGCACCACACAACACTATCTACATTCATGGCAATTTCCAATGTAGGGGTTGGAGCTTCTGAGGGAGCACCCTATGGCATTGAAAGGATAGGTGGTTTTGTTTTTGAGTTCAAAAATCAACAATCTTTCTCCACAAAGACTGACTCTACCTTTAATTGCATATACTTTCTAGAACCCAATGTGTTTACCCTCTGTGGCGTTTTAGAAGGCGCTGGCTCACAAACTTAATTGTTAAACATTTGGGGTGTTTCCTTCTCTGTTACATGTTCTGATTGGGTGAGACTAGCATATGGTAGTCCAATCATGCGTAAGGACATTTGGGTGAAAAATATTAGCAACGCTTTTATGACCAATGTTTTGGTATTGAGGGGTTCCAGACTGATACTCAAGCTGAAGTCAAGGTGGAGCTCACAAGGCTATACTTGTGTGCATCCATCTAAAGAAGACAGCAAATGGAAACATGTGGACGTACTGATGTACATTTAAATAGAGCCCAAGTTAAAGATGATTGGCTAAGTGAACAAGTCCCAGTTGTGACATAGATGACACATCTGATACATATTCTGTATATGTTAAAATGTGTACAATCAACAATGACAGCACGGACCATGCCAAAACTAAACATTTCTGTAATAAACCCCCTAAACGGTGCTGTATATACATACATTTTAGGGTCTGCCTGATCTTGCGTGGCACATTTTAAGATATTTTTTGTAACATTTGTAATATTTAAATATTTATCATATCATTCAGTATTTATTGCAGTGACTGTGATATTTTATCTAAAATGTTATTGCTATTTGATCATTTCCTCGCAAAAGCAGATTATGAATTTTTAATGTAACAAACCAGATTCTAACTGAGTATGTTTGTATATCTGTCTCACTCTTTCTCTTTCTTCAACTCTCATGACACAAGCCAATAAATACTTTGTTAGCATATATTCAGAGTGGTACAGACCATCCTATTGACTCAGTGTCGTCAGCTCAGAAGATTCATCAGACTTGTAGTAAACTGTAGCATAATATTCTCTGAATACTATCAGAAATGTTTTATCTGTCTGTGATACAAGTTTATCTCTGTTTCACTAAACAAAGAGCATGTTCTTGTACAGGGAAAATCACTAGGGTATTGATTTGTTGTATTATGCTGTGCTTTTGCCTTTGGTCTTTCACTGGGAGCCATGGCTGTTAACTCACCTGTATTGATTGTTAAAGGAAGCTACTTCAAGTGATCCCCATTGTTCTAAGTTAAACTGATGAAAAGGACCTGATGTCTATCAAAAAGGCGGAACTTCTGGCTTGGTCCACTCCCAATAACAAAATAATAGTCTAAATTGTCTCACAGAGCCAGCCTTTACTTGTGTAAAGTCTGGGACACCGTGCTGGCTGACTGTATCAAGACTACTTTCCAGGAGAGGTATTTTGATTGACATGAACAACAAAACTGCATATCTCAATGACCAAGTTGGACATTAAACGTCCACTGAGGAATTTGTTGGGAAACTTAACGACACAACTCTGGCTGTTTAGAGGTCTGTAAATCAGTTAAATAAAAAACTGAACTTTCCTTGCCTGTGCACACCAGAATTACAGCTGCAGACTTGTGAGTCACTGTATGTATCAGACGTTCAGCACATAGTTGCTTATGTGATGTAGTGCTAATGGCTGGAAGAGGCTGAGACTATAGTGGACATGTCCATATAAACAAGTGTGGGAGGTGGTAATGGATGTGAAGAAGCTGAGACCTGAGGAGAAAGGCAGTTCGGCTTTAACAAAATATGTTTTATAGGGTTTTCAGCATTTCCTCTTGAATTTTCAAGTAGCCATTGGGCTCAGAATCAGTCATTTAGTATGTAAACTGTAGTGATACATAAACACCACTTACAGGATAAGGATTTCCATTGCTTGTGCATAGTTATGCAGTCACTAAACCTTTCACCACTTCGATTTAGTTTGATATTTAACAGGAGGCAGACAAATGAGAGGAAATGCAGAGAAATATGGATTTACATGAAAGGACTGTAAAAAAACAAAAAGTTGGTGTATATTTGAATCAATGGAATGAAAATGATTATAGGTCAGCCTCTGATAACCCTCATGTTTTATTATACTATATCTACTGTACACAAGGTCACATACATGCAAAATTATTCAACCTGTAATTTAGTTTTCTCTATCGCCGTGGCTATATCTCTATCTGTTCCCTCCAAGGCCGGCATTCTGCAGCCTCTTGTTGGCTCATGTCAGGGTGGGGTAATTAACATTTATCAGTCTCCGCCGAGACCTTTTCTCTCATAAGGGGAGAATGATGGCTAAACCTTGGAGGTCTTCACATGCATGTGCGGCTCGCTCGGCCATTATCCACACATGGAGGTCAGCCGGGGAAGGGGGCTGAGATCAGGGCTGACCTGTCATCACCAGCCATTATACAGTACACTGTAAAGTGGAAAATACTGTGTAAGTGGCCAATCTGATATGGTGACACATGCTACAGCGAAGATCATGACCACCTGCAACTGTCATTAGAGGTAATGTGCTCTCCAAAGACGATTTCATTTTAAGGGATATACTTACCAGCCCCAAACGAGAAAAATGTTTTTTTTTTGTTTTTCAAGAACATTTCTGAATAAAATGTTTTTAATGCCCATCAGAGGGAGCGCATGTTGGTCTAATAGCATTCATTATCGTAGCAATTACATTACAGTCTCAAAGGGCCTTATACAGCCTTTTCACATAGAAATGAATGACACCCCCATTAACCCTCGTAATGTACTCAGAAATCTCGTTTTTGGCCACACGGCGGCGCCATCTGATTGTGTATGATTTGTGT
>JAODUG010092064.1:0-11901 GCA_027564795.1 Aphredoderus sayanus | reverse complement strand
CTCTCTCTCTCTCTCTCTCTCTCTCTCTCTCTCTCTCTCTCTCTCTCTCTCTCTCTCTCTCTCGCTCTCTCTCTCTGAATAATTGATGGACTTTTTAAGCCGGCTACTGTCTGGTTTAAATGCCCCCTGCTCATAATTTATTTAGTTTTATGTTTATGGACAAGGAAACTCTCAGACACAATATGTCACAGCGGAGAAACCAGGGAGCTAACATGTCTGTTAGAAAAAGTCTGAGAACCTTTTATGAATGTTTTTGTAATCTAACATTAAACATGATTTACTGACAGAGAGATCCTTCACCTTTCTGTGTTGTAGCCACATTAGAAAAGCAGTTTCTGATCTCTTCTCCAGGAACCATCACCTTATCATGGTTGAGAGGTTTGTGAGCCCCTATGAACCTGAGAGCTGTGTTGTCTGGAGCCTTGTGCTCCTGGTAGAGTCTCCCAAGGCAAAGTGGTCTCAGGGGAGGGGCCAGACAAAGAATGGTTCACAAGACCATCCATCCATCCATCATCGTCCGTGACCTGCAGCACTCACTGTACCGCTTCACATCCGAGTGTTAAGAGGCTGGGATGAGGATTAGCACCTCTAAATCTGAGGCCAACGAAAAGAGAGCTGAGCCTCTCAATCTACCGGCCATTTTTCGTTCCTACCCTCACGTATGGTCAAAAAGGCTGGGTTAGACCGAAAGAACAAGATCATGGGGTACAAGCGGCCCGAAATGGGTTTACTCAGGAGGGTAGCTGGCGTCTCCCTTAGAGATAGGGTGAGAAGCTCGGTTATCCAAGAGGAGCTCGGAGTACAGCCGCTTCAAAAGGAGCCAGTTGAGGTGGTTCAGGCATCTGTTAAGGATGCCCCCTGGGTGCCTCCCTAGGGAGGTGTTCCAGGCACGTCCAACTGGGAGGAGGCCTTGGGGAAGACCCAGGACAAGGTGGAGAGATTATATCTCCACACTGGCCTGGGAACACCTCGGGATCCCCCAGTCAGAGCTGGCTAATGTGGCTCGGGAAAGGGAAGTTTGGGGTTCCCTGCTAGAGCTGCTACCCCAGCGACCCGACTCCCGATAAGCGGTTGAGGATGGATGGCTGGATGAAATTTCTAATCAGTCAACAAGCTCTTTATGGTTGGATTGTTTTGGTTCACTAATGGAGGTCTACTAGTGACAGCTTTGTTTCAAAGCCATTTATAAGAAACATGAAGGGCCAAGCATGTCATACTGCCATACCTCAACATAGACGTGGCATCCAGCACTATGTCATGTAAGAAATGTGACATGCTAGCACAAGAGCCCATCCTCTCCACTTCCCTCTTTCCCTCCCCTCTGCTCTCCCCTCCTGTCACGTTCCCTCTCTTTTTCTCTACTGAACCTGTATAGGTGGGTATATCTGACACCTTTATATGACTGGTGACTATGAATGGTGTGGTTATGGTTGTTGAGTTACAGCATACATTAAGCTCTGCCTAACAATCATTGCACTATTTCATTAAGAACTCGAGCAGTTTAGGTGGATACACAGCAAAGCGTGGTTTAGGTGGACACAACGGCGGTTCCTAAAGAGGTTAATGTTGCTCTAAACTGAAGAGTATTTCTTCATTGAAAGAAGAGCAAAGAATGGAACTAAACGGAACTTCTCAGTGGAAACAGTTTTCACTCTTCTCTCGACTGGCTATGGCAAGATTTTGATATAACAACTGGCTCCGCTGGTTCACAGGTTCATCCAGTCACCTGCCAGGTATATTTCGAAAGTGCCTGCCCTTTTTTTGGGTGTAACAAACCATCTGGCGTATCAGGCTACCTCCCATGGCCGCATCGTATATAACCAATAACCCTACACTCTTAAACTTTAAGTAGGCCACATCTTTTTCTCCTGCCTTTCCCATTATTCTCATCAATGTATTATCTCCTCCCTACTCGTCTCCTTCATTCCTCCATCTCCTCCTCTGTGTCTGGCTACTGAGGCGTTCTCTTCTCAGGTCTATTCTTCAGGGATTGTATAATTGCAGTGTACTGTACTATAAAACATTACAGTGCACCCTGCTCTATAATCTAGACCAGCGATTCACACACTGATAATGAAATAAAAGGGATTACATCGCCGCTGTAGGAGGAGAAAATTCCTCCATTGTTATAGTTTGACTCTTCCACAATGGCTGCTTTTATTTGGTTTCTCTGTTCAGAAAATCCAGCCTGTTGTTAACAGATTGTACAACTGACTCTAATAATGACAGGTGCCATGCCATTATACTTGTCACCCTCTGAATCTCACTTTATGAGTTTCTCTTCATACTGTAGTTCAGTGTACGTGGTGGAAACCATGCCACAGTTTTGCATCTGTTGCCTCCCATATTGAAAATGTACCATAAATGTAATGGGAGTTTGTGTATGGCACATTTGCAACTTACATCTTTACCTTACTCTTACATGCAAACTAAGCCCATTGCATGTTTACATGTGCAAGAATGACTCATATGCCTAGAGCTATACTTAGGTAATGTGTGTGATTTGAAGAACGTGGTATTTACCAATTTCGTTGTATTTCGATTTTTCTCTCTTCACATAGTAGGCTAAGGCTAATGCAGAAATGGTCTCTATACTGTGCTGTACAGTATGTCTGCTTCTACTGTAGATGCATGTGTGTATACTGTACTGTATGTCTAATTCTATGTGTCTATGTGGAAACAAATTATGTGTGTGTGTGTGTGTGTGTGTGTGTGTGTGTGTGTATGTGTGTGTGTGTGTGTGTGTGTGTGTGTGTGTGTGTGTGTGTGTGTGTGTGTGTGTGTGTGTGTGTGTGTGTTTGTGTGTGTGTGTGTGTGTGTGTGTGTGTGTGTGTGTGTGTGTGTGCGTGTGTGACAGAGAGAGAGTTTGCACAGTAAAGGCCAGAGCCAGACCAGTAACCTTCCAGCAGACATGAGATTATTGTGTGTGTGTGTTTTTCATGTGTGTGCATGTGTCTTCATGCGTGTGTGTGGTGTCACCTCAGAACAGACTGGCAATTCACTAACACCACCACTCTCTCTCTCTCTCTCACACACACCACACACCCACACACACACACACACACACCTTCTCATCTATTAATGCATGTTATTGACACACTGATGGGTATGTTTACAGTGCTGTCATTTTCTGTCTCACACACACACGAACAGTAATAAATAAACAGTATGAATATACTGTGAGTGATCAAGCTTTCTGTTCAGCTGCTCCTAGACTGTGGAATGCTCTGCCTGACCACCTAAGGCCACTACAGACTCTGGATGTTTTTAATCGTGGCCTCAAAACCAACCTTTTTAAAAAATACCTTTGTATTGTCTATTTATCTTAATATATTTATTCAAATGTGTCATGTAGCACTTTGGGATTTCTTCTAATGTATTCTTATTATTATTACTACTATACATAAATACACAGACACACAGGTACACTGCAATATACTGTACAGTACATGCATAAATACTCGTATAGAAAACACACATATTGCACAGCAGACAGTTCAATGGAGTTGCATACATTTACATGTAAAGCATTTAGCAGATGATTTTATCCCAAGCAAAAAGCCATTTGAGATTGCTTATGGCTAAGAAACTCACAGCCTTCAACATGCACGCACATACCCTGGAGGGCTTGTACCTTGGCAGCCAACCTGCTATTATTGTACAAGAGAAACTCATGTGTTCTATTAAAAGGTCAGCTTGGAGAGATACGGAACATCCCGGAAGACCTTTGTTGGTTGAACTTTATGGCTTTAAAGTGGAAGGGTTTGGAAATGCCATTCAAGGGGATTTAGTTGAAAACAAACATTATTCCACAACCAATTGCCAACGTCTCCCCATCTATCAGCCATCCATCCATCAAAAACACTGACACATTCAAATGAACGATGCACAATGAAGATAGTTCACTGGCAAACAACATCAAAGAAAACCATTTTTAAAGATATTTACATTTTTATGTTTGGGACAAACATAAAATAATGATCTTGTGTGCATGTGTGCTTGAAGTGAGGTCTAAAGCTAAGCAACAACAAGGACCAACAATTAGTAGTAGGCTTAACATCTACTGTAGACAAACGTACTGTATCATTGCAGTAGTAATTCCCGAATTAGGGTTTGATAGGGTTGATTGTGTATTGTCTAGTTTGAGTGTCCCAGTATAGATACAGATAATGGTAAGGGGTTATACACCTGTTAATTATCTTTGGGGAAAAACAACCCTGTACTGTACTGTGACATAACCGGCAGGCATGCAAACCAATGAAATGTGTTCACAGGCTGCAGAGATGCAAGGCTACTGCCACAATAACAAAGAACTCATTTAGTTGGCAACTGAAGGAAGATGCTCCAAAAAAAGACAAGCAATAACCAACAGCATACTGAAGGCCTACTGTACAACATGAATAGTATACAACACAAGTTCTCAGCTCAAATAAATGACTTAAAGATCTGATTGGACTGTCACTGTTTCAATGTGTCTTTTACGCAGTGTTGTCCTTTCTACAACCCGGATGCACGCTAGCATTAATGAATATAGGAGTGTGAAGGACTCCACAGTTTGTGTGAATATCACAGAGAAGCAGGAGCAGGAAGGCATTTCCTGAGGGAGACATAGGGATTGGTTATGATCAGCCTGCCTTTTGTACAGGAGGCAGGTGATTACGGTGGAACTAACAGGATTGGCTTAGAGTTGCCCTTCTGTAAGAGAGAGTGGGGAGGAGACAGGCAGGATTCATGCATGCTAATTTACTAATCTAATCCTTTGTTCTGTGGTGCATCACCTAGCCATCTCTTTGTCACTCCTCATGCAAAGGTCAACATCATAGTCTGCTGCAACGTCACTGTCCTGCGTGAATCAATAAAATGTGAAAGGGAACAAAACATGTTGCTGTTATTGTTCGAACCAACCTTTCTGAAAACCCATTAATCACTTTCATTGTATGTATTGTATGTACCAACTCCAATATGAACAAGATGTGGGAGGCAAGCCTGACTAGTGGCAGAATGACAATACTTCACACTGCATAACCAAGTCTAAGTTTAGATGTAGCTGTTGTAGACATCTTATGTTTTACTGCTGTCATACTGTGTACAGACAGGCCTCCGACCACACCATCAATACATCACGTATCGTTTTGCCTTGCCATGGATCTTGAAAGGTAACTGCAATCTATTTTCAAGAATAATCTCTGAATGTACTTTAAATTAAACAACAAATTGCTATAAAATACATTATTGAAGGAGTTAGAACAAAAAACCCAGAAAGAGTTAAAAATTAAAGCTGGTGTGCGTGTTTTTTTTACCTTGACATTTGGCTTCCTTGTGGAAAATCCTCTGTACCATCCTGAAAGAATAAAAAAACATTTGTTAGCCGGCAGGCATTAAGATTTATTCCAGTACAGTTATAAGCACGTCTTTGGAATCAAGAATAAATGTGGGGAAAAAATAGAATATTCCACAGTGCAAATAAAAATAATGTAGAGAGAACAATTGAGGAAAGAGTTTGATAGTTGAGGTTGAGCACTACAGCAAAAAGAGTGACAAAGGAAAAGAAAAACATTCACAAGCTCACTGCTCAGGGCTAAAGTCAAGGCTCACTCCATTACACCCAATATGTGACCCACATAACCTTGTTTCCCTGTATGTATGTGTCTGCACAATTATACACAAAGTGCACACACGTATGTTTGTGCTGGGGTGACGAATCCCTGTTGCCCACAGTAAACAAACCCAAGACTTCATAGAACTCAACAGTTATTTTCACATGGGTGGACATCTGTCTGTTGCCTCAACAGAATGGGAGGCTGTCAAGAGGCATCACCTAACAGCAGTCTACCTGACCTACAACCATGACAACTGGAAATTATTCATAGCAAAGGAGTGACTGTGTCTACATGCATCTGATGGAAATTCTGTCTTCAGACAATTCAATCAACAATGTTTATCCTTCAGAAAAGTAAATTCCAGTCCAGATATCTTTGTTTAACAATTTTCCACTCACAGATGCATTAACAGACACTGACACACACACACACACACACACACACACACACACACACATACAGACACACAGAGAACAGCTGTGAAACTGTGAAGTGGGACAGACTCTGTGATATGGCAATGCTTTTAGTGATGTTGCACTGACATTTCAGATTTTAAAATAATCTTTTCATTGACATTACTAATCTTTCTTACAGTTATTTTTAAATAATGTTTAATTCCTATTGAATATTGTATTGTATTGTAAGAACTTTCTTTCTTCTACTGAAATGTCTTTGTTGGGGCCAACCATTGAATATCTGGAGAATCAGTGGGCAGTTTTGACAAGGGGCTAAGGTCTTCTCATCTAAACCATGTATTTGTTTCTGACCAAATTCTAATGAAATAATTCAGTTTAGACTGCTGAGGACCTCCATTGAGACTATAATGGGAAAGAAACAGAGCAACACCAACCTCACAAAAACCTTTGAAATCTGTCACATTCTTTTTACAGTGCAACCAACCAATTAACAAGCACTGTACTGAGTATTTCTCTGCTATGTGGCATTACATTTACATAACCTGAAATCAAGACTGGCACAAAGAAATTTTAACAATAACATCCATCTTATTTTTATGCACAAGACTTATCACAAGATCACGTTCTAACCCTCTCTGTAAAATCTGATATGAATATGGAGATGTGGGCTTAATTGGCCAGTTAATTAATAGCCAATCAAAATCCATTTACCACCCTAGTTAAGATGGCAGTGTTTATTCCCTAGCCTCTCATCTATATGGTAATCAGCCAGGGCCGGTCCAGCAGTGTCTCTGCCTATTTGGTAAGGGTTGAAATGAGGACAGCAGTTTGGATGTGTGCGCACGCGCACACACACACACACACACACGCACACATGCGCACAAGATCATTATTTTGTGTGTGTGTCTTTGTGTAGGAATGCATATTGTAGCTGCTTGAGCTTGTGTTGCGTTGTGTGCATGCAGATCAGAAAGAGAGTTAATGTGTGTGTACGTGTGTGCATAATTGTGTTCAAATACATACTGTACACTGTTTGAATTCAAGCGTGTGTGTGTGTTATTTGAGCTATACATACCGTACATAACAGTTAGCAAAATATTTTTTTATAATTATAATTGTGATAAAAGCACCTGCTACAAAAGATAAAGGCTTACATAAATCATTATGGCAGAGAATGATTTCATTGTATTATATCCTACATAAAATATTGTAGGATACTGTATCCGTAAAAATCAATTAACTCTCCCGCTGTGCTCCGGGTCAAAATGACCCAACGTGTGTCATATGTCCTCAGCATGGACATATGACATGCAGCGGTTGGCACCATCTGCTGGCATTCCAAGGTAGTGATTTGAAACCCAAGGACAGCAGGAGGGTTAAAGGTATAGTAAGTATTTCTCCAGAACGGTTGATATATTTGAACTCGGTAGAACAAGTAGGTCCATGACTATATATCTGCATCTAAATAACTATTCTTTTCAGCTTCTGTAGGTATAGGATTTAGATGGTTTAGATACATGGATGGATTTCTCTTTCTTTTACAGTAGGCTATATGTCGGTTTCATTTCTGAATTCAAAATAAATGTACACTAGGCATATACTGTAAGAAGTATACTGTACTTGCCTTGTCAGTTTGAAACTTAAGCGCACCTAAAAATTTAAAAACAATTATGCATTAAATAGGCTCTCTCTTCTCCATCAGATAGCATAGTATCATGTTTATCACTACCTCCTTCTGTTCTGGTCTGTGTCTGCTACAGTACTTTCAGGAATCCAAATAATCTAAATGGCATTCCTGTCCACTGTATGTTAAAGATATGATTCCAGCCTGAGCCTCACGGGTTTGTATAATAGGCTGCACCATAGGAGAGGTCCATTTCGATGCTGGATGGATGCTATGAAATTACCTCAGCCTTCAACATGAGCCCAACTAGTCAATGAGGAGAGGGAGAGGAGTAGGTGTGAAAATATGAAACAGAAGAAATCAGAAAAATAAAAGTAATAGGAATCAGAGGAGAAGAGTGCAGAGGGAGACAGACACAATGGAGAGGGTGATGAGAGGGCAGTGCAGAAAGGGCAGGAGGTGATGGAGAAGAACAGAGGAGAGGTGAGAGCTGAGCTGACGAGAGTAGACCCAATCAACGGAACATTTCTACTCCCTTTGCCGTCACTGATGCATCATCTACCCCGCACCCCACACCCCCACCCACATTCCCTGACAAGAGGGATCCATTCTGTGGAAAAAGAAGAGGGGATTTGGCCCTCGTTCTGGATCGATAGCAGTGGCCGAGCCAGCTGTAGCTAATGGAGCACATTCACACTCATTATCTGCGAAGAAAACATTTCCTGACCTCAGACAGGTTCTGGCTTTAGCTGCCTGTCAAACTAGAAATAACAATGGCCATACTGGCCTGTATACAGGCCACTAGGCTATTATAACCTATTTATACTCATTAGGTCCGTGGCTGAAGAGATTCCCATTCTTTTACAAGGTCAGCTGATAGGCCCAACTTTAGCCTATAAATGCGACTGCCACTGTAGCCTCTATGTAATTTTGTGAACATACTGCTGTTCTGGTATAGTCTGGTTAAAGCCCATTCTGATATTACAAGCTTCACTTCTACTGCTATACAGCGTTCGAAATGTTTTAAAAGTAATGTATTGCATTGTGCCTGATACTGTACTGTATGTTTCTTTAAAGAAAAAAAAAGTTAATGGACTTACAGTATGTACTGTAAAGTAATCAGGTAGTTCCCTGCCAAACAACAATACAACCCATCCAGCCAGTGCAAGCACAATGTGACAACTGTATACAACATAGCTGGATGGTAATCTTGTTTTCCTCTGTGTTGAAGAAAACCCTTACAGACACACAATGCCCCTACATGGGAAAACCTGATTTAAAAGCCTTTGTACCCTTGAGGATGTACTTTACTACGATTATGAGAATCTTAGTGATGCGTATGGCCTATCTCCTATTGCGTCCCAGCAGAGAGGTCCTCCAGGCAGCGGATAGTGCCAACAGATGGTCTGTGTTTTACCATGACATCTGTCCTGTCAGGTGTACCGCTTACCTTCACATTTCTCCAGGATTTGAACAGTTTCTCCCACCTCCAGAGCCAGGCCATGAGTCACCGAGCCGCGGAAGTTGCAGATCACTGCAGGGAAAAATAGAGAGTGAAAAGAATGAGAACTGGGAATATATGCAAATATATTTGATCATTTTGTCATTATAGCTCCAAATCTTAAACCAATTGTGGACATACTTTATTACAGCTACTAATTGCTGTAAAAATACGGCCAATTTGTGACAGTATATTACCGTTTCCCTTAAATAAGGTATTTTACCATAAAGAACATTGCATTCTGGGATGTACTTCTGAACCAAGAGCAAAATTTGTATTACAATACGTTTTTAGTAGGAGTGTCAACCCACAGCCTGGCTGCCATTTTCATCTGCCACACAGTAAGTAGCTACAGTTAAATGTTCTCAACCCTAGTGTCGCCCTGAGGTCAACAGGAGGGTTAATACTATATAATAATAAAATCATTTTGTATTATTAACCTATATTTTAACCTAACCATTTTGATCCATGGGCAACAGGTGGGTTAACCCACAATAATGACCCACAAAAGACCTTTTCTCTAACCTAACCCTAAACCCTAATCCTAAGGTGACAGGAGGGTTAACCCTCTTGCAGTCCTTGGATCAAAATGACATGCAAAAGGTAGCCTTGTTCACATTTGGGGGTGTGGGAACAGTTTTAGCTAGGGTTTGGGTTCGGGAATGAACACACTGTTAGCTAGGGTTGGGGGTGTGGACACACTTACCTAACCCAAACCATAATCCTAACCCTAGGGCGACAGGAGGGTTAATACTAAATTATAATAAAATAATTATTCATTATTAACCTAATTCACCATTTTGACCCAAAGACAACGGGAGGATTAACCTGCAATATTGACCACTGGGTCATTATTGACCCCAGGGCGACAGGAGGTTTAAAGAAATGTCCTGGTTGTGCACTGGGCATCTGTGATTTTCATTTGTCTCAGTTAGAGATAAAGATCTGTTGTTGAACCTACGTTTTACTTTGTTTAATCATTGTAATATAATTTACTCTCAGCTTCTTATTTGCATGCGCTTGCTATTGCATACGTTAAATGAAAATGTTTTCTCATTAAAGTATGCTGTTAAAATTTATTTTACAATATTTACATATTTGTAATTGTTTGTCTGCATTACAATTTATTACTGTTAAAAACAGTAAGAAAAAGTATACATTGCTATTATACAAGAACATATTTTACAGTGTATTGACATGACTCATACGATACGTTGTCTAATAATATACTTTATGACTAGGATCCACTTTGGTCAAATGAAAGTGCCAAAATAAGCAGAGCAAACCACTAAACTAAATAAAACAAACTTGTATTCATATTTTATGTACCATGGCTCATGATGCATCCCACAGCTGTGTAATGAGCTGTCTCTATATCTCACTGCCGCGTGACAGCAGAGTTACGTTATGGTGGACTCACTGTCTATGGTGTTGTCAGGCAGTACTACGCAGTGTTATTCAGTGGTCACAAGCCAATGTTGCTCATCAGCAGAGTGACAGCCAAAACAGCCAACAACATTGAAACTACTGTTGCAAATGTACCAGTCTGATATGCACTAGACGATATCTGATTTGCACCTTTATGTCTGCAAAATGTAAAATTTTAACTAAATAAAAGGGAACATCAACCTGACTAAACACAAATCAACTGCCTTAGATAACATATACCTCATGGGCAAAGTTCTATAATCTCCATGTATGTTGTCCAGTTTGAATAGAAGTGCTTAGCACAAAGTGGTCCATTTAGCCCAAAGGAACAGTCGGCTGCTGTTACAGAACACATGAAACAAAACAGGGAACAGTGAGGTACAGTAGCCATACAGTATAGCTAGAGAGGCCCAGTCCCTGTAGCTAAACTAGGTATATCTGTCTGTAGTATGGGCCCTAGTTTTCCAATCAAGGCACAAGTGGTGGGACATGGTGCAAGATCACCACACAAGTCAATCAAAGGAGTGGTCAAATGTTAGATTTATCTCATGTAATGGCCGCACAGGTGTAAAAAGGTTGGATTATAATAATAAATTAGCACTGGGAGTGGTGGGTCTGTCTTCAAGTATGCCCAATATCTGCTCCTCTCAATCCCTTTCATATTAGGCAAAACTGGTCACTGACCAGGCAGAGATGTTATTGCAATATTTGGTTAAATCTGACGACAAACTAGCACTGCGGCACCTGATTCTGACTGACGCATCTTCTACTGCACCCCCACGTTCATTTCACCACAAGCGATGTCATGGCAAGCTGGAAAATGACCAAACGCACCCAGGTGAGAGAAAAAACCACCTTGCACCCAACTACATTACTACATCTGGGTTTGAGGTATCACTGACCTTGTATCGTCTATAAACTAATAGAGCCTTAAATCTCCTCCCTGCTCTGTCATGTTATTCAGAATATAAAGTAAACAGCTGAATAGCTCAATTGTAAACTGTGACTTTACAAACAAAGTGCTATTGTTGTAAACGTAATGCCACACATCTGGAGATCTCTGAATCACGCTCCCTGCCCCAGTATACAGTATAGGAATATAAACAAGAGATAAAAAAATGTTAAACTACTGTATAACACACAAACAACGGGTTAAAACTGGGTGCAATGATAATCCATTGTAGTTCCTTAAACCATACAAACAAATATGAAACACTCATCATGTAGTTGTTTAAATGAGGCAAGATGATTATATTTAATGTGTGTGTGTGTGTGTGTGTGTGTGTGTGTGTGTGTGTGTGTGTGTGTGTGTGTGTGTGTGTGTGTGTGTGT
>JAODUG010092053.1:0-11901 GCA_027564795.1 Aphredoderus sayanus | reverse complement strand
CTGGGTTCATCATATATCTCCTACCCTTGGGCCTGATCGTGAGACACCACAACATTGACTTTCACTGCTATGCGGATTGACACCCAGCTCTACATCTCAACTGAACCCACCTCATCTCCCTCACCAACTGCCTTCATGACATCCATAGCTGGATGACTCTAAATGCCCTTAAACTCAACAACAAGACTGAGGTCCTTCTTATTGGCTCCCATACCACTCTCCCAACACAAGACAACTCCAGTCTGAACATTGCCGGTCTCCATTCCACTGTCAACAACTGCGTCCCGATGGCATTTTCGAATATCCTCCTTTCATTTGTCATCACACATCAAAACAACAAGCCGGGCATCCTTCTTCCATCTCCGCAACATTTCCAGACTCCGCCCCTCACTCTCATACTCAAGCACTGAAACCCTTATTCACGCCTTTGTCACTTCACTATTGGATTACTGCTTCTCTCTGGCATTCCATCAAGACTTATCAATCCAATTAGTTCAGAACTCTGCTGCCAGAATCCTCACAAACACAAAGTTAAGGCTCTTTAAGGCTGCCTATGATTTCTGACCCTTTGCTCCACTCTCACCAGACTGTTTAATTACATTTTTTATTTTGTTTAAATTGTATATATTTCCTAGATAAATCTTTATTAATAGTATGCTTATCTCAGACAGCTGTCTTTTATCTATGTATTTGTAATGTAATATGTCCTTGAATGTTTAGAAAGGCGTCCCAAATAAAATTTATTATTATTATTATTATTATTATTATTATTATTTTTATTATTATTGTTGTTGTTATTATTATCTCACTATGTTAAAACCTCTTCTTGTGTTATTTAGTAGTACAGCATATGCAGAATCCCTGCACACACTCCAATAAACATTACATGTAATTCAGCAGAACTTGCAGTGGCATATTGTCTTTCAAGGTGATAGGCTGAATTATCATTGCATTCAACACAATCGAAGACAATTCTGCAGAGTGAACTATTAATATCCGTGGGGAGCTATTGAAGAATTGATTGAGGCTGTACATTTTTGGAAATAGTTAATAGTTAAAACATTTAGTCATTTTGACAATTTCATTTGCATATTTAAACATATTGATATTGCTAGAAGAGAATCAATAATTGAGCTCCCATGACTCCCACCAGAAGTGATACATTTCAACACTTTCAACCAATGAGACAGGATCTGCGTAATTTCCGCAGTAACTTGCCACTTGCCAGTGAGTGAACCAAATAGGGAAAACTGGTTGAAATTAGAGCATCATGGGGAATAAATTAAGTTTAAAAAAAGTCACATCTTAGCTTTACCCTAAAATCGTTGACGCTGAACCAGTAGCTACAGTACTCACTAGCTGTTGACCATGAATGCCCCAGGACGCAAACTGGAGCACCGAATCAGACACCTCTGGAGGGTTCAGCTCCCGCACCTCTCTAAAGCAGAGATGAACACACTGGTTACACACTGGAGAAGGTCCTATAGTGTCAAGGTCTGGTCAGGACCTCGACTATACCACTGTTAGGCAACATAATGGGATGGGAACGTCACAATGGGAATGTCAAACAGGACCTCAGCAAGATCCCAATGTGCAGAATTCATAACTTAACATAAGACTTCAGAACAAACATTTTAACAATTTGGAATAATCTGGTCAGTCCAGTGCAAAGCCACATTTAGATGTGGCATCTACATGCAGGGTCTGAAATGAGCAGTTATTCACAAAATATGAAACTGAGTTGCAGCACATCATGAATACAAAATTGCATCAACGTTTTGCAAGGTGGACTAATTGCCTGGTGCGTCTGAGGAAATTACTTTTTCGCACGGCGCACTAAGTGTTGTATAGGTTTCATTAACAAATGAAATATCTACTGTATCAACATTTTGCTGTTCAGCCAAGTTCCATGTTATTACACAAAGCTCCCAACTTCCCCTCAGCCTTATCAAGAATGAATATACATGAGTAGGAATAGTGCAAATTGCCATGCCTGTGGAAGGCAGAATGTGGCTTTAACCATGTGTGGTCTCTTTGTACATAACATGTAATATCTTTAGGTGATGAAAATACGTGTAAAATGTTGGGGCCATGCTGGGGCTTGAAACCCTAAATGTGTTGCTATGTTTTGATGAACCCTGCCCCAGTATACAGAATATTAGGTCTAAACAGAAGTACCATTCATGTTTGGACTGTTTGTTTATGTTGATACTCACCTAGTTTGCAGGTTGTAGATCAAGTACGATGCTAGGAAAGAGTGCGTGTATACCTGAAGCATAATTTACATAAAAAAGACATGTTTGTCGTGAGTCTAGTTATCAGTAGGAATGCAAGAGAGCTAACATTTTACAAAAAAGGTTGAATGTCTTCACGGATCAAAGGGATATTAACAATGCTTACATTTTATTATAATGACCTTGTTGATCCCATTGTATCAGTCAAATCAGTCACACTTGTTAAAATACTAAATACTATTTTTTTAACCACCACATTTACAAATAACCTGGCCTCCATAGTTTCCTGCCTACAGTACTAATAGAATGAGCAGAGAATATCATTTCACAAAGCTTTGATTTCTGCATTTGTTTAGATGGTAAAATACCTGAGCGCCTCTGCATAGCAATCAGCACTTGCATTAGCATAACAATATTACAGTAAGCTCACCCAAGAGCAAAATGATAAATACCGCCGCAGCACCCACTCCCGTTATAACCAATGCTCAATTGTGCATGGAATGGAATCTGCTTGGCTGATGTACCTGCTATCCAGCTTTCACTCTTAATTTGGACTCATCTCTCCACTGCACAGAAGAATTCTCCGGAGAATATCAAATGGCAATGTGACGGCTGGATTTTTTTTTTTTACTTAAAAAGATGTCAGCTGCGCTGCACACATCCACTTGATAGCTGACTGAACGGTGACTTCTTGATAAGGCCGCCTGGGCACATAAGGATGTTGGTTGATATGGGGGCAAGCCTCTCAGAGTAACTCAGCCTTAAGGCTTCATGTGTCTTATGAGATGGAGAGCAAAGGGGGTGAAGGTGGGATGTTTCCAATTGACCTGAGTCAAATAGTGGGCAGTTTTCTTTCTGTTTTTAAACTGATTCACATGCAGTACATGTACAGTATACAACATAGAAATCTATTTTAAAAAGTGCAACTGTCCATGTGACTGTAGGGGGAGTGGTAAAGATGCTGTGACCCTGTGGGGGAAGGGTAGAAGGCTAGCTACAGCCACTCAGCTGTAGCTAGCTGTATTGTTTTAACCAGTAAGGTCATTTCAAATACAACTGAAATATGTTAATACTATCTTACCTAAACTGATATTTGATATCTGAAATATAATGAATTCCTAAAAACGTTCCCCAATATCAAAATCCTTTAAGCTTGAAAGGAATAAAATGTGAAATGTGCGTGGGCAAAGGGCATATTTAAAAAAAAATCATATTCACAATTGTAAGTGGATCAGGGAGATTTGGAACGGTAGTCTATTCATCATAAGCCCAAGTATTCTCTGGAGAGCAGATTTTGCACAGCTGTAACGTCACAAGCTGAGCATGCATTCACATGACTATTGTTTTATTAAATTCCCAAATGGATAAGAAAGTGCTATCTCCAATCCTTCAATATTTCCATTTCTTTTGTAATGAAAAATGAATCCAGTAAGCAGTAAAGAATATTAAAGAAACATTCACATATACAGTATAGCTTTAAAAGATATGAGCCAAGAGGCTAATTCCGGCGGTAATTGCTTAGTATTCCTTTAATTAGCCAAGAGGCTAACAGTGCTATTGGTGCACAGTGCTAATTGTTCTCTGTTCATCTTGGCACATCTTTATACATAAATCAGAAGCTTTGACATGAACAGAAGCAAAAGAACAGACATGGGAGCCCAACAGTTTTGCACTTGGAAGATAGTCATTTTTGCATAATGACTATCTTCCAAGTGCACTGCAAAACTGTTGTAGGAGGATGCTGACTTCGACAAAATCAGAACACACTACTGAATGCATTGAGGCAGCAGCATACAGTAGACTTTTAAAGCATCAGTGGAGACACTGGTGTGGGGGCAAGCTGTCCAAAAAGCAGAGGCTGTCTAACAATGTTATGGTGATGAACAGATCTGATGACAGCAAATTTGATCTCCTTCAAACTGACTCATTATAAGTATGACTCGTCATGAACTTACTGAGATGATACTGTGGCCATCAGTGTGGAATGGAAGAGCCTACATTAGATTAGGACACTCGTATTTTGACTGAATATCAAACTTGAATTTTATGAGTGTCATTATTAAATGGTGCAATATTACAACGTTTGAGCATGGAAAGTGTGCGGTCACAAGGTTTACTGAAAATGTTTCATATTGAAAATGTCAGTGTTGGCAGAAATTTTAACACTGATATATGAATTCATAGGAATATGGATATTACGTATCTGATATGATTCACGTGCGTTTTATTTGTCTTATAAGAACAATCCTCGGTTTGTGTTGAGAATTCATCTTGCGGATCTTGAAACCACTGTAACAAAAATCTCCTAGTACATGTATTTGTATTTGAATACACTAAGATGGGGCCAAAAATTGGTGATCTGGGGATGTTTTAACACAACCGAGGAGGTGCCAAAACCCTTACACTGTCACAGCCAGATAAAACAAACTTAATTCAGACTGTAAGCTAGAATGGTGTCTATGGTTTGCTGCCATCACAACCACCAATGAAAATGTGTGTAGTCTACACTGCAGCAAACACCTTTCCTTCTGCTGAAATGATAATGATTGTCTTTTTATCTTGAGATCCACACCTGAGAGGCCACAGCCCTTTATCTCTTCAGCATTGCTGGATCATATACTGTATATCTCAACTGTGACCACTCACACACACACACACGCACACACGCACACACACACACACACACCCACACACACACACGCACACGCACACACACATGCACACGCACACACACACACACACACAGGCACACACACTCACAAACACCTACACACACACACATGGATGTTGGATTACAGAATGCATCAGTTTATGTTTCTTGGATAAGAGGCTGAAATGTTAAAACATTCTGTTCCAAGTGAAATCTGGCGACCACATGGTTCTACATGTTTATCCTAGACAACAACTGCTTCATCATAGGCCCTCTTGCTTTTCACATTTCAGTACTTGTAGACTGTCTTCACAACTGTATACTGTACAGTAGTGTAAATACCAACCTAAGCAAATCCTTTCAAATGTAATTTTAGTCTCTTTTTATAGTGTTTTTATACTGAACATAAATATAAATGCAACTTCCATATTTGAGTTGAAGAAAAATATCTAAGAACTACTGTATGCACAAAGAAATTGTATTTCTCTAAATCCTTTCCAGAAATGTGTATTAATCTGTTAGTGGGAACGTCACCTTTGCCAAGATAACCCATCCACCTGACAGGTAGGCTGTGGCATACCAAGATGCTGAGTGAACAGAATGATTACTGCACAGGTGTGCCTTGCACTGCTCACAATAAGAGGCCACGCTTAACTGTGTATGTCCATCTTGATGTCATTCTGGTGGACACTCCTGTATTGATCTGTGCCATTGTGTTGTGTGGTAGAACTGCACATTTCGTTCATGTATGTGCAAATAAAACAGAGAACGTGACATATTTCAGATATTGTGTGGTCTGTGTTTGCAAGGTATACAGTATATGATGTTTGCTAACTGCTGGAAGTTAAAAGTCATCCCCAAGCGGGAGCCTATGGTGCTGAGAAATGAATCCAACACCAAAGCGGTGTGAATGATAGCCTGCATGTACTGTAACAATGATAACTCTTCCACTCCAGTCTTATCCATTGGGAATATTTGCCTCAAAACTGTTCAGTTTGCAACACATTCATTTATCACTGTGGTAGGAGTGAATATTGAATACACTATTCATTTTTTACATAAGGAAAATCGGTTAGACTCAGAAGTTATACTTTGGCACATTATTTAGGGCACATCACAAAAATGGTGTACTGTACAACACACAGTAGCAGGATTACAACTGCAATAAAAGTATAGCAGGCAAAGGAACACTCCTAGAATGGTATCCAGAGTTGCCCTGGAATCAAAGACCACTTACACCTCACTCTTATTTCTATTGGCCTTACAACACCACTGCACACAAACCAGTATCTCCCCCTCCCTCAATGCAATTGTTTAAAACATACTGAAGAGGAAATCTCATGGCGCTAATGCATCAAGGAGTCATTAAAGGTTATTGGATCCTATTTATAATTAATCTAATGATAGCAAGGTACAGTATAGGTTATGTAAACACTTGGCTGAAGATTATATACACTGGTTGCAGTGTGTAGTAATTTTATTTGCAATGCAATCTGAGCAAATTATATTTAAAGAGCAATCAAGCCCACTGTATGTGTTGACCTCATCCACCACAGATTAAAAATGACTCCCTGACAAAAACATTTTGAGCTCTCAACCAACAGCAAAGATCAACTGCAAGAGCCGGTTCACTTATATAAAGAATTGCTATAAAATGTCAAGACCAGGATCAGTCTCTGGGACTATTACATGGCCAAATACATCAGCATCTGCACTAAATAATTTAATTTACAGCAACAGTTGTATCTCTCTGATGACATGGGAGTGACTACCATGCAGGCAGACAGGCAGACCCCAGTGTGGAAAAGTATTTCTCAAACTAGCAAGAACCTGACAGCACTAAAAAGCTAACAGCATGTTTCTATCGATTTGCATAGGGTGACAGATCCCAAAATCAATGTGCATCAACAACCCGCACAAACATCAACTGACACTTCAGCTGAAGGCTGCTTTAATCAACCCATATTCGTTTTTGAAAATGTCTTCCTAGTTTCTGGTTCTGGTTAAAGGTGGAGTAAGCAATTGTAAGCTACGGTAATGCACTTCAGCAAATATCTCCCCTCCTCAGATCCGCTAGCTGCCTGTTCTGTGTGTGCGCTGAAAAAGGTGCTTCTACACAGCCTTGGCTCTGTATCAAATGGTGCAGACCGCACCACACAATGTGTGGCCAATTTGGGGGGCGGAGCTTTTGAGGGAGCGCCCTATGGCACTGAAGGGAACAAGCTTTCCTAACCCACCTTTGTTTCACTACTCAGGACTACAAAAAAAGACTTTTGGTGATTATATACTGTATATATGATATTTTAAAGATGAATATACTGTAGCAACAAACTAGTTTGTCTGTAAAGATATAGAGGGCAGAGAATGACAACATGCTCCCTCTGTGTGTGTTGTAAGGATCTGTTTTCATAACAGGGTGGACAGTGTGGATGTTAGTGCATGTTAACGCATGCGGATGTGTTTTGGTCTGAGATGCTGGTGCACTTAGTGTGAAATGATTTTAGAGCACAAGTGTTAAACCCTTGAAGTCAACACCAGCCATGTTGTACATTAACCCTGTCATGCTTCTTTGGTTTATTGTTGTAGAATGTCATTTTAAATGATATACAGTTTAATCTTAAATTAAATTCTACAAGAATAAGGGAAATGTTTTATATACTGTATACACACACACACAGTACATACATATATACTGTACAGTATATATGATGCATGCATGCATGTACATATATACACACACACACACACACACACACACACACACACAGTATACAGTGTGTATATGATGTATATACACTATACTAAACACACACATATTGGTTTGTCTATGCAATATGTAGAGGAGAGACTCATTTGCCCATTCTCAGTAGAGAAAGAAATTGCTGGAACAAGAATTGTTAGGGACGAGCAGCAGCAAGGCAAAGGTAAAGTGCTGTGCCTAGCTTGAGCTGACCGTTTTCATTAACATCTTGGGAGTACACTGTCTCGTCGGTCACACAGATGCCCATGCAGTATTCAATCCCTGCTGTCCCAGCCCTGTGTAAACTAGGCCAGAAAGGTTGTGTAATGTAAGAAAGCTCCCTGTTTGCATTGCAGTATTGCTGTTTTGGAGCATTGCCTCTCTAAATTGTGGACCCATTATTAGTACAAAAGAAACTTTTTATTTTGTCTATGTAGTAATGGCATAATAGACATACAGTACAGGGATGTGGGTCACCTCTCATATTCATATTGGACATTTTCACTGAGGTTTTATAGAGGCGTAAACACATGTCAATTTTATCATACCAATGCACCAGTGTAGTCAAACCTGTGTCAATGTACTTGATATGTTGCTGGTGAACTGACTGGATAAATGAAATGGACCTACAGTACAGTATACCTAACATTATAAGTTACCTGTGGGAAAACGGGACCATCCTCCCACATTCTGCGACAGCCAGTTAGATACCTCTGTCTGAAATAATCATTGGACCAGCAGTCATGGTGTCACATTTTATAAAGGAGACATGATTAACTTTGACAGGAACTTAACCTTTCTCACATTCACTCATTTTGTGTCTTAAAATATAGGTGTTGTAATACATGTAATGTTACTCACACCTACAGTAGTTATTTATTCTCGTGAATTGTGTGTACCAAAAACACTAACTTCAAAATCGTCTGCGCCTTAAGCACACTGAGGTCCTTTGAAGGGTTCCGAGTCCACCCCCACTTCACTATTTGAGAGCGAAGCCACAGAAATGCTATAGGGAGCCTTTCAGAACTGATCCCTAACTAAGCTAATGTTCCACCAAAGTGCCCTCTATCAAGGCAGGCAATCCCCATTCATTGGAGTGGAGCTTGAATTTGGTATCTCAGTTGTGAATGGTATAGTACAGTAAGAGGAGTATGTTGTTTGTAATAAGCTGTTAAATCTCAAAGTCATGTAATCCATTATAATTTATATATGAAATGTAATATATTATGCAAACCAGCAATTATCACTGCAATGCTTTCCTTAAGGGCTATTAGTAAAAAGAATTGTGAACGCCATTTTTGCATGCAATCCAAACTAGCAGCATACTGTAGCAATTAACTTACTGAACAGCTGCTGCTATTCAAATGGATGCTAAATATACAGTATGGCAAATTTGGTGCATATTTGCATATTTATCTGTAATTTTGCGAGAACCTAGATGCAGTCTACCGAA
Organism: Aphredoderus sayanus; assembly: GCA_027564795.1. Lineage (NCBI taxonomy): Eukaryota > Metazoa > Chordata > Actinopteri > Percopsiformes > Aphredoderidae > Aphredoderus > Aphredoderus sayanus. The sequence continues at coordinate 2,824 of JAODUG010092053.1, read as the reverse complement.
ACCTAAGGTTGCAGATATTTACCTAAATTATTACGTCATATTCCTTACTATACGTTACTGTACTTAAGTACTGTTACATATTTTGATTAACTCTAAACAGAGTTTAGAAATGCCCTGTAAACCTGCCTGTAAACACCCAGGTAGCTTACTCACCCACACCTACTCAGTGGCCCTTTGAAATGAAGGGGCTTTCTTTTCAAACAGGTTGCATTTCTCATACATGTTTTCCTTCATATAATTGCTATAACAAACTGTGTGTCTGCTGCTGGCCTGTTCAGGGGATGTACAGCCTTTGATAGATACTCACATACCTACCTTATGATGAGGAGCCCACTGAACTAAGTGATTCTGCTAAAGATAATTGTTACATTTTATCCTGATTTATGTTCTAATAAATTGTTAATATCAGACGAGAGTGGCAGAAAGCAACTAAAAAAATATGCAGGAAATGTTAATCTGTTTATTACACCAACATTATGCTTGTGAAATAGTTTGTGCATGTAAAAGAGATTAGAACGGTCGCTCAAAGCACTCTGGCTTTTGAGCTTTTGTATAAAGAGATAGATGACACGGCCATATGCGGCTAGTTTGCAATGCGGCATTCCACAAGAAATTACATTTGTTATTACAGAGAGAGTAAAGTACTGAAAAATTTAACCGTTTAACATTAAGACAAATTGAGTTGTTCTGCATGACGTATAGTACTGTAGTACTATCAAAGAATCACTCTCACGAAACATTTGACCTGTCTTCTGTAAACTGTGAAAGTACATTTAAATGTATTTGTCACCTGTGACAAAAGTCTGTTTTCACCCTGTTTCATCCACTGAAAACATCTTGCTGTATAATAAAGTGCATTTGAACTCATGATGCACAGACAGTTTGTAAACCGCCACCTGCATTGCTGCTCCATCACACATAAACATCAGAACACATTCTTGTGGAATATTAACATTCTCACCTGCTTAACATCATATCCTAGGAGAACAAAGTTCTGATCTGGAGACACAGCAAACTTGGAGGCTTTAAATGTTGCCTGTGGGAGGACAAACAAAACATACAGTAGGTGACCTCATATACAAAGAAGATTGTTTAGTTTGTGTAATACTAAAATATTAATCTTAATACTGACATACTATAATTTCACACTTATATTTTTTTGCATATTTTTTAACAGGATGGTTGGAGGCTACCATCCATCCCATATTTTGTTTCAGACAATAAATTACATTTCAATCCTCTAGCTGAGGTTTACTGTACCTATTTTGTCCAGCAAAATGTATATGAGTGACGTTGATTCAGAATCACTAGCTATCAAAATGTATGGGAAATGGGAAAAGGCGACAGAATACCAGAGTGGCGTTTTAAGTTAGACTGATTTTTGGCAAATTCAGCGTTGTGTTGTTGCAATACCATGGCAGCAAATAAGTAATAATAATGTATTGGAAATTAAACAGAAATATAGCACTTACATTTCAAAGCTCTCACTTTGCTTACTAACAAAGATCTCATTTCTCTCCAAACAGTATGACAATTGAGCTATTGAGCTATATTTTCTTAACCCTCGTAATGAACTCAGAAATATTGTTTTTGGCCACACGGCGGCGCCATCTGATTGTGTATGATTTGTGTGTTTTTCAATTGGCATTGCTGAGTGTATTTATTTATTTATTAATTATGTCTTCATGTATTTGTGTTTTATGTGCCTTTTAATCCTCCTGTTGTCCTCTGGTTTCAAACACACACCTTGTTGTGCCATCAGTGCACATCATATGTGTGTGTAAGCTGTAGAATTAGATTTAGCGTCTTCTGCCACAAAGAGCTAGTGATTTGGGTCATTTTGACCCAGAGGACATTACGAGGGTTAAAGATAAATACGCTGAAGGTTTGCTGAAGACTGAATGTCTTAAAGCAATTTGGAACTTCCATTGAAATATCAATATGGTACTGGGCATTGAATCATTGGCAGTACATTATTAATTAACCAGAACAATTTTGTATCTGTTCAATTTAAAAAACAAGGAATCTATAGTTATAGAGTGCAAAGTTTAACAAAAGTCTCCTGGCAATTCCAATGACTCCAGTACTTACAAATGTGGTGTTTTTCAATAAGATTACTGTCTCGTTGCTCTGTGTGCTGGCTTTGAAGACATCACCATCACAGCTTCTGAAAATGATTTCCTCCTCTACGATAGAAAAACAAAATGTGTACAGTTGTTCTTTTCATTAGCGCTGGTCGAAAAAGTGTGATTTAATGACAAAAATGGAGATTACACTCCAGCACTGGAAACTGGAATAGTAGGCAATCCAAAAATGCTAATTCTAAATCAGATCATTCCAAATCAGAAGGCAAACAGTGCTGCATTTCATTAATGTTTTTGACAACTTTACAATCAATGTACAATCTAAATGAGAAAGAATAAGTTATATAAATGTCACACAGGATGCTATTAAGCAACAATATTTAACAATGTCAGAAAACAAACATGTATGGCAATAAATGGCCGAGGAATACAGCACTTCAAAGGCCTTCTCATAAAAATAAAACAGACTCTATGTACTGAGTTTTGGTTGTATGTGTGATACTGTGTGATTGTGTATGCAATGATGGCACTATAACTGTTAATATTAAATGCCGGGTTTATTGCTATGTAGTGATCCTTGGTCACATGCAGGATAAGAATGAATGAAACAAGTTTCAAATCAAAACATTTAAGAACTGATATATCTCTTCTTTCCTTTAGCCGTCGTAATGTCCTCTGGGTCAAAATGACCCAAATCACTAGCTCTTTGTGGCAGATAGAAGGCGCTAAACCTAATTCTA
>JAODUG010092042.1:0-11903 GCA_027564795.1 Aphredoderus sayanus | reverse complement strand
CCGGGATAGTGTGCTGTCAGGTTGAAGTCCCCACCGGGATAGAAAAACAAGTGCACACACACACACACACACACACAGACACACACAATACACACAACAAAACAAGTGCATGTGCATATTATACACACATACACACACACACACACAGAGTCATTGTTGACCACCTCCAACAGTACCTGGTTTGAGTGGAACTAGGTCACTGGGGGTATATGAAGCAATATGCCCAGTGCAGAGGGAAGGGTCACCTGGGCCTGTGGAGGTGGCTGTGGCTGTAGTAGCCCAGGAGGTGTCCGTACAGACCTTCACTCAATCCATGGGTCGCCAAGTTCATCGTCTAATTACTGCAGTGGCCTCCCCTAGCCTCTTCTGAGTGACTTATCAATAACACACTTCCACTCCTTCCCCGCCAGTCATAAATCTTGGGTGCGAAGCCCTCCTTCAGTCTCCCAGTAAACGGCCTAGAGGAAGCCTGGACACATGTGTTAACTATCGCTGACAGGTCGAACACCCCCACAGCCGCCCCCCCCACCCCCCCACCCCCCCCCACCCCCACCTCCAAACTTCCATTCTAGTCCAGGCCGTTAGAGTGAGAAGGAAGGCATTCATGTTTTCTTGTTGTTCCACCGCCTTAACAGTCTGTTTGTGTGTCTCCCTGTGTTCTGCTCTTGCCTCCATATGTTGTGTGTTTCTCTCCTCTTTTGTCCTTCATTCTCTCATGTCTTCTTTATTGCACGTCTCTTACAGAATGTTCTGACTGTATCTGCTCCGTTCTCTCTCTCTCTCTCTCTCTCTCTCTCTCTCTCTCTCTCTCTCTCTCTCTCTCCTTCACTGTCTTTCTCCCTTCATTACCCTCTCTATCTCCATACCTTTCGGTCTCTCTCCCTGTCTGTCCCTCCCTGCCAGAGTGGGCAGGATTATGTCTAGAGTAGGGAGAGATAACCTGTGGGCCATGGATGAAGGGATTTGGATGATGGAAAAGGGGGTTTTGGAGTTAAGGCAGAAGGGAGGGGTGCTGGATATGGTGTGGAGCTGTTGGATTTATCACTTTGTGGAAGGTAGGCTCTAGAAAGGCAAGCATGACGCATGGATGGGATGAAAACACACCCTGTACACGTTCACTTTACACAAATACAAGCGTGACACTCGCATAAACAAGTACATTCATAAATAAACATTATGTCGGGATATTCAATACACCCAGTAACTCAACAATCAAGACATTTTTTCATTTCAATGAATGAAAATTTTATTGTTATCGATCGCTATTGAGGCAATACTGATTCGGCCTATTCCACATTCATAACGTCTTTTCCATCTGCAGTTATTTCCTAAGCTGGTGTGTACTGTTGGTGTGACATTCACCACAGAGGATAGGCAGAACTAAATATAGCGAACCCATTGGCCTAGGTGCAGTTCATTACATAGCATGAGACAGTGTTTGGTCTTACACTGATTACAAAGTGCTCACTGTAGCCCAGGCATTATCAGCTCCTGGAGTATATGTCCAAGGATGCTGGAGATATGACATACTTACAGTACTTAGGAAGAACTAGGAATACACAACAGATGCAAAGTTTGTCATATTCAGTGATGAAAGTCCCTCTAGCTTTGGGAATGTCCATTAGCCTTTAGCCATACCGTTTCAGTCATCTGCGTAGGCACAGCTTTGATCTCTCTTACAGCAAGTGTCATTTATCTCAGTTGTGCAAAAACAAACAAGCAAACACACACACACATGCATGCATGCATGCAAATGGACACTGAGAATCCGACTTATATTTTGATATTTACATCATCCATTGGTGATATTCTACATAGATTGAGTCATAACCTTATTTTTTATTAATATTTTTATTTATTTTATGCTTTCAAATGTAGAAAGAAACTACTGTTGCAATTATTTTGTCCCACATACATTCATCTTAACTTTCTTTCCAACAGTCAAAAGGTAAAGAATGGTCTTGGCACCGTGTTATTTGAACATGTGTAACATGTAACATATGCTTTGTGATGGGATAAGGCAATTTAAACAGTTTGGAATTGGCTGCAACAGCTGCCCCATGCCTGAATGCAGAATAGATATAGAAAACACAATGCATAATGCAGCATTTCTGCAATGGTGACTGAGCAAAGAGGATTTCCACATTGGTTTACCAGAGAGGCAGTTATACTAGATATGATTTCATGAAAGGGAAAATAATCTTTTCTAATAATGCCCATAGACATTGTCATGTTTTTCTCTTTTGACTTAGAAAAAGTCTATGTCCAGGCTTTAGTCTGATATTTTCCAGTTTCTTGGCCAATGAAAATGTATAATTTTCCCTATGTAAAATGATACTCCTCTACTTAGCTAGATTGTTTTGTAGATTGTGTAATATTGTTGTAGCAACCCTGGTGTGGCTATTTTGGAGAAAAAAATCACTTAAACAAACATGTCGCTGTTTGTGTGAGCATGTGTATAGTGTCTGTGTTTGCGTGCTAGGCTACACTACAGTACATAGGGGTTTGTATGCTGTAGCAATGTGCAACGCATTAAGTACTGGCAGGCCGTCCACATACATAAGTTTGATTCATATGTACGGTAGTGCTCCAAGAAACTGGTTTTCTTTCCAGGCTTTGCCAAAGATGACTCACTTTAGCTCTCTGGATACTCAATGAAGCAGATGCTGTACTCGCATTTAAGATAAGGAGGATCGAGGCGAGACGCAACGTTCAGTGACGGCAGCAAACCTCTACGGATGCACTTCCGCTGAGATTGATGCTGATTTGTATTTTATAGTTGTGCTCAGTGAGGTCACTGGACCACCTCCTAAAATAGGTTCCAGGTGATCTCTAATGAGCAATACTATAGTTGAAGCCTAATTGTATTCATAACATTACATTTACAGAATGCAAAGGAATAGGTTCCTATTTTATCTTTGTATGCACACTGACTGTATACAGATACAAGTGACAACAGAAACGTCGACACATATTGGTCACTGGGAGAAAATGCTTTCCAACATTTAGATTTATTTTATTTTAACACATATTTGGCCAAGGATCCAGATGGCCTTATATGTGTCAAAACAAAATATAATAGAAGAAAAACATGTTAGCAATCCTGCCGTATGAGGAGCCCCCCGTTTCCCAAAGAGGAGTACTGTGCTGTATGTTGAATACTTCAATCCAACTCTTGCACTTTCTTCCCATCTCTCGCTGGTGTTTGACGGGTGTGTTTGTATGTGTATGTGTGTGCCTGTGTGCGTGTGTGTGTGTGTGTGTGTGTCCATGTGTGCGTGTGTGCGTGTGTGTGTGTGTGTGTTTGGGGGGGGGGGGGGTGCAGATTTGGCAGTTGGCTTGACTCCCCACAGTTCAGAATGCATCATGCCAAGGTTCTTTTAATTAGGCTGATCAAGTGTTTGGTGGGAATTGGACCCACGCTCCATGCCGTTAACACATCCTCGAGCACTACTCCCACTCTAATTCTCTCCTTATCTATTGCATGTCTGCTTGTGGGTCTTCGTCTTCTTTTATTATTAAATCAGCACATGGCTTCTTTTTATCGGACATTCATCCAAGTTGACGCTAACTGTCAAATGTTTAAATTGTAATACCTTTGACGTTTTTGATCATTTTCTTTGTTTGTTCATCATTTCTGCATACTGTACATATATCAATGAGATTTATTGAGCAGCAAACATAAAATATACAAATTAAATTCTCTTTAGTGTTAAAAAAACATTTTAATACATTTGCATAAGAGGGCACAAACATTGTGTTTAATTAATTCTAGAAATGTGATTAGTGGGAAAAAGTTGCATGTATGAATTTTTCTAAAAATGTATACAAGCGCATTGGGTGGAACCATTTCACACTATATTATTATGCATATGTTCTTCTGTTGATCCCTGTCTCTGAGACTGTTTCCACAGGGTTTACTGTGTAGAGAAATTGTAACATAATAATTGTCAGATTTTGTTTAAAAGCCATGCTATATTTTCTCATAATTACTATAAAGAGATGGTCTGCAGCGATAAGAAACCTTGTAATGTCTTTCCCGGACAAACCATTGGACTGAGAAACCTGAGCTCTGAATTCCATAGGGGCCCCTCACATAAAATGGCAATTTGGGAAGGTAATTTTCCTTATATTTAAGAACATTATAACTTTGAGATTATTTTCCTTCTTAATGTTTTGAAAGAAAATAGCACCTGTGCAACAGAATCCTGGAGTATGCTGTCTGTCAGCCTGTTGTTGTGTGGTGCTGTTGTTCAAGGTTACCACGGCAACTGTCCTCTTTCTTTCTTAGGGGCCCAGAGACTTCTGGGTCGCATATTTTATGCGCGGAATGTTGAATGTAGCTAGAGATTGAGGGGGGGGGGGGTTGGTACAAGGAGAGGGACGGAAAAAGAAAAAAGGGAGAAAGAGAGAGAGAGAGAAAGAGAGAGAGAGAGAGAGAGAGAGAGAGAAATAGTATGTGGAGCAGCTGATACTCAAGGTATATCACTGAGATAAGTTCCTCTTTCTTCTTCACTAGTTCTATTATATTCTCTCACACGTTTGGCCCCAGAGCAGTTGGACAAAAACATCTGAGCACTTATTCATGCAGCAATGTACCATGCTTCTTCATTTTCTTCCATTTTTATATCAAATCTTTCTGACATAACATCAGGTAAATATATGTCTGTACAAATAAATGGCCATCGTGCAACCACCCACAAACGCTACCCCACATTTTACATTGATGAGACAAATCTCGGTGCCTCGTGGGAAGAGAGAGGGGGGAGAAAGAGGAGAGAGAGAGAGAGAGAGTGAGCTGCCAGCTTAACACTTTCCTCTGCCTGCTCTCTACTGACTCCTACAGCATTTTTGCCCTCAAGCCCACTTTCTCTGTCAAATAGAGTTGTGACTTTAAAGAGAGAACGGGGCTGACCATAAACACCATTGTTATCTGTTCAATTGGGTATGTAATGAAATACTCTTATGCTGATGTAATAACAGAGACATTAGGTGGCTGTATAAAACATATGAAAACGCCACTCAGGGTGTCATTCACATACACTGAACGACAGCGTTATGGCATGGGGAGGGGCACGGGGGGTGGGGGGGTCAGGTATACAGGTCTGCTTGGCAGGAGGAAACATATGGAGCACGTCACCGTGTACCTCGCGGATAGAGCTTCCCCCTCCGTGTTCCTCAACTTTAATGTTCCCAGAACTACGCGCCGATAAAATTGTCACACGCCGCCAAAAACCAGGGCTGTTGTTTTACGGTGTAGGAGGCGTGTCATTCTCTTTCCTAGTGCCGTGATGGTAGGTGACACATAAGGAGACATTATTCATCAGCGCAACGCCCACCCCAGACCCCCATCGCCTTTCAGCCTGCTGACATCTAAACCCCCAACCCCAAGAAGTGAAATAAGTTAAACCCCTCATTCCAAGCCCAGTCCAGCACTCCCTCGGGAGTAGTGGAGATGAGATTCTGAATGCTAACATCCCCCCCACACACACACACACACACACTATCCCTCCAGCTCATGGTCCAATGCCCAGGCCCTGCCATGTAACACAAGACCACAGAGGTCATGGTGATTGACCTCTGTCGTAAAAACTCTAGTGTGACGCACGCTCAGATGCTCTCCGCTCACAGATTCGCGGCTACGCCTTGGACATTGTAGCCGCGCGAGGCCTTTTGTGGCTGTGATTGTTTCTGAACTCATTTGGTATTCTTTTGCGAGGTTAACATATCCGCATGCGCCGCAAACAACTGCCCTATCAGCTCATGGAAATAGCCGCGTGAGTGTGGCAGGGGCTCACACACAGGCTTCAGCCAATCAGAAGTGTTGCTTTGGACTAAAAACTCACACAGTTGTACATCCATGCATGCTGGGGTGATTAGTCAGGGTTTTGGTGGCACAGCAACACTATCAAGGAGTGTTCCTTTATCCTTCTAGGTGTCCTGTTTGTCCCATTGCCCAGCAAACCCAAGGGAAATGTGCAAGACGATATGGTTTTCTGTATAGAGGAAAATAGCGGGTCAAAGCGGTGAGTTCTGCTATCCTCATCTGTCACCAGGTGTGTCTGGCCCAGGTCCATACTGGCTCCGAACAGCAGACTGCAGTCTGAGTACAAGCCCGGCGCTGGCCCAGTGTACTATATAAACACTAAGTAGGAAATGGTTACCAGATACCCTTTTTTGTCTTGTTTGGTCTTTTACTTGTTTAACTTCTGCTCTTCTGGAGCTGCAGGAAAACGTCAGGTTTTTTTTTTTTTTTTTTTTTGCCAGACACACAAAGGTGTAGCCGGAGCACTGCATAGAACAACCCCCACCCATTGCCCCCCCCCCTCCCCCCCGCTGTCATTGTGGAGAGGTAGATGTGAATGCAGGAGCAGCCTGGTCATCATTGCAGGAATACAGAGGAGTGTGTAGAAGGACAAGAGAGGTGAGCTATCCCCCGGGGAACCTCAAGGGGTAAATGAAGAGAGGGTGTGTGTGTTGCGCTGGTTGAGAGGTCAGCGCTTAGCATGCAGGGGTACCCGTTGTGGAAGCACGTGGCAAGCCTAACCATATCAAGGCAACTTAAAATGAAGTGTGCAAGTCAGCAAGACCGGGCACCTTGTTTAGAGGTGCTGATATAGAATGAAAACAGCCACCAGCTCAGCCTTGTCAGTGAGAATACAGGGGAGGGCTTTTAACAGTGGAAAAGATGCAAAGTTCTCAGTAAGGACTTCACGGCTCTTAGTGTGTGTGTGTGTGGTGGAAATCGTAAGCCTAATGAAATTCAGTATTGATTTGCACAAAATAGACTTAATACATCATTCATGCTCTCTATCAATCACGCCCTGGTAACTTTTCCAAAGGTGTTTATTTTGCGGGAGACAAACGGGAAAAAAAAAACAGAAAGGGGAAAATTCTCTATAATTACTTTGAAGAGTTCGTTTTAAAGTATTTCCTAAAGCCCTTTTTCTTGGTGTAACAAGCGTTTCTGTCAAAGACAATGTCCGGTAAATAGATTGCTTAATTTGAATTTGATTAAGGTTCTTTTTGGAGTATAGGCTGAAACTATTGTGGAACTGTTTTCCACACATCTGAGAGTTGAGAGTTACGGCCACACCAGAATGCAGGCCACATAAGTCAAAATCACATTGGGAAAATAAAACCACTGAAGAGATAAAGATACATTCTTCACCGTGGAACACCTCCTCCCAATAGTTTGAGATAGTGCCATCCTCCCCATTGTATACTTTACTGAATGTTCCAAAAAATCCTATGGGGTGGTCACAGACAAAAACGCAAAGAAAATAAACACAGGACGTGGTAACCTGACACAGGAAACCCAGTGAATGCTGGGAGTGAGCGCTGAACCACACTTCCTGTATGACAGCACAATGGTTAGCACTGGCCCCAGATTCCTAAAAGAGGCCATAATCCTGGGGACAAGGAAGGGCAGCCTGTGTCCTCCGGTCCAGGACTGATAAGTGCATAGATAGAAATGGCATTCTTGTCTCACTTGCAGCTTTGCGGAAAAAAAACATCCTGCAGTTGCCTTGGTTACGTATTGAATTAAATTACGCACTCAATAGGATGATGGTCTTTGAATTTGACCTTATATAAATTAGATCCAGAAAACAGAAAATGTATAGTACAGCATAATACACATACTGCACATAATATGTAAGTGGGGGAAAATGTACATCCTGTAGTATTTCACAAATTGTTTTTTGAATGAGTTTCAAATTGCCTAGGTATATGGAAGTTATTATGAACAATTTGTATGTACCTTTCCAATATTTTACATTTGTATTATTTGCATGTAGGACATATTCAAAATTGGCGAACATGGTGAACCTTTGCCAGTTTTCCGTTTGCTTTGAGTTTGCATACGTTGTACAAGCAAACGGTCTAAGGAGGTAGTTCTCCATGCACATAAATAGATGCTGGAAGAAGGGTGACAGTTTAAATCTAAAACATTTGGAATGTTTACACAAAACTTTCAAATTTAACGTTTGAAGTAAACACATTTGCCACAAATGTTTGCTTCAGTTCGTCAAATTTGAATGCACCTCGTGTGTATGAAATGTTTCCATTAGTGTGACACAAAACACACAGTACTTGCTTATCATCCATAAATAATGGTTGGATAACATTTCTATTGGTTATAGCTCACTAGTTGCCAGTGACAACTGCTGTGACCAGATGCTTACATTTTTATTTTTTTGAGGAAGAGAACTGGCTCCCATTCGTCACCTTCTCAATATCCATTTCAGTCTGCTCATTTAATTGCCCAAATGAATGCATCTGTTGTTAAATGTCTATTTGGTTACATTAGGTCTGTAAGGTCCTTATTTGGTCACTTATTAATGTTACTCAGCTGCAGGAATAAAACAGTTAATGACATCTTGGAAGAAGCAAAGATAACATAGAGGCAATAGTGATACTGCAGAAGGCTACGCCAGCGTAAAATGCCTGTAGCAGATGTAAAAGGCTTATATATTTTGGCCCAGATAATCGCCACACATGGTGTGTGATGTCTTCTTGTAGGGCTACACAGCTAGAAAAAGACTTCTTATTGTAACAGACCATCTAGTCTCCGTCGTAATATTATATTCCAATGGCTTTAACAAATCCTTTCCTTATCCTTTGATTTTAGTACTTGCTGTCTGAGTAAAAGTATATTGGACTTTTTTAAAGGAAAATTCTGCCATTTCCTACACTATACCCTGGTCATAACACATTTCATTTGGGATAGACCTGCTGTGTATTAATGCATATACTGTATTGTGTGGGAATTCACATTCAGACCTATGGATTTGTATGCACAGCTTTGGCAGATGAACATATGTCAGCAGGCATAACATAAACTGCATGCATACATTTATGCACATAGAACGTCCACGCATACACACACACACACACACACACACACACACACACACACACACACACACAATCACACACACCCAGCGCACGTTTTGTACTCCAGAATCCAGTGTTCTGTCTGCAGTGAGAGAAACAGAGCGATTTGTCATGAAGTTTTTATTAAACCCGGCTGATAAATTAGTTACTAGTTTGTTTCGGGTACACATTCTTTCCTACTTATCAGAGTATTTTGTTTTTTAGGTCCCATATCGTGAGTTTGTGTTCAGACCTGGTTCCTGTGGGCCTCCCTGTTTGCAGCAAACATGTGTACATGTGCCAGCCCACACCTATCTGCCATATTGTCCATTCAGTATGATTATCACTGGGCCACACCGGCTCCTGTCTCCGGGGCTCACAAGAACCGGTACTTCCTCTGAGGAAGGAAGTGTTACCCACAGGGCCAAGTCACACGGCTACGCAGAGACCCAAATAGTGCTAGTTTGGCTCAACGTCTCATAGGGAGAACTGCTATTTAATCCTCACATGAGGATATACAGTATCAGCGTGCCTCAGGGAAGGAATCCAAGCATTCCTAAAAACTGCATTTCACATGCGTTACATTCACACAAACAGACGTAAATATTATCCACTTCTCAATAGCTCTCACTCCTGTGCGCGCACACACACACACACACATGCGCGCGCACCATTTGTCTCACTCTGCGGTGATGATGGTTCATCAGAAGCCGGGGGAGTGCTGGAGGGGGCAGGTGCCGGACGCCCCCGGTGGCAGAGAAACCGCTGTAATCAGATCTGCAGCTGGGTGCGACCCGCCAACCACGCACAGGGTGGGTCAGCCCCCCTCCACCACCACCACCACCTGGGGGTGACCAGTCCTTCAAACAGCGAAGGTTGTAGAACCCCAGCCCAGAGTCAGAGTCTGGAACCTTCAACTCAAGTATTGTGCTCTACACACTAATGTTCATTTATCTGCGTTATATGTCCATATATATGTCCTCCTGTTGTCCTCCGGGTCAAACTGACCCAACGCACTTGCTCTCTGTGGCAGATAGAAGGTGCCAATCCTAATTCTACAGCTTACACAGACATATGATGTGCACTGCTGGCACAACAAGAAACCCGAGGACAACAGGAAGGTTAAAAGGCACAAATAAACAAACAAATACATACAAATACAAAATACAAATAATTTAAATTTTTCTAATTGCTTACACACTAAAATGTTATATAACACCCAGTTAGTGAAACCGTACATTTAAGGAGCAAAACTACAGCCCAGACTATAAGCACATTCTCAGCCTCACACCTTTTGCAAAACACTAGACACAGTGATTTGCAATACACTAAACACACACAGGCTACATTAGACACAGAAATCTAACACAATGTCTCTTCTTTGCGATTTCAAGACACTGCCTTCAAAAGTACCACACCTATGAAAGAATTGATCAAACACAGCAATCAGATGTGCTTAACTCTGAACTCACCAGTCGGTCATAAGCATTATAATAATACAAATAAAAAAATAGCTATTTTGAATGTCCAAGGCAATCATGATGGTACACATCACAATGTGTTTTGCAATCATGCAAAATAGGGCCCTCAACCACCATACCAACATAGGTTCTTACAACACGTCCAAATATATCTGAATATGTGGGCCACCACATACTCTCCCTACTTTACAGTAACCCCATTGAGGATGGCATGGCAGTGGTAGGTTTACGGCAGCATTACTGTATGTCAGGATACCCCTCAATCAAGCCATGGAGAAGGCATACGACAAAACTGATGCAGAGTCTGTGCAAGGATGGATTCACTATCAGAGAAGATTCTTTTCTCATTGTCTTGTGAGAGAGGACATACAGTAGCCTGTGATGTGGACTAAGCGCTACAGTAAGGCCAAACCCAACTAGGTGAAGAGATGATGCTTTTGCGGGGGGTTAAAGTCAGGTTTCTCTGGGAAGGTGCAGCCTGCTCGTCGGATGACAACATTAGCAGCATAGTGTCCAGCCCTCACACACTCATCTAATGTTTTCTCCTGAACCAGCTGTGAGAGGAAACCTCCAACAAAAGCATCCCCAGCACCGTTCGTATCAACCAGGTCCTTAGGGTCAATCTCTAGCAGAGAGAATATCTCCGTTTTGTCACTTTTGGCCATAACTGTACCGTCCTTCCCTGTACCGTCCTTCCCTTGAGTAAAGACAGTACATATGTGCTGTTCTATGTAATGTAAGTGCAAAATGTACAAAATATAATGTGGAAATGCATGAATTGACTGAAAAATACATATTTTCATCTTTGTATGTTGTGTTAGATCAACAGCTTAATGTACTTTACTCTAACAATATATCTGTGAAAAAAATCAAACCAATCATATATCATTGGAAAAGTAGAAATGCTAAACGTGTTTTAGATTGATCACCATAGTGTTCAACTGGATCAAACCTAATCAGATCATACGAACCATGTGTTTTGCAAACAATCTGAATGGTTGTGTGAATTGTGTGTAGTGTTTTAACAAAATGAGCCCTGTTTTCAAAATCATGCATATGCATTAAAACTGTCGTACAGAAATAAATACACATAGCAATGGCAATAAAGACAACAACGCAATCAGACACAATCAGGTGGTGCCATCTGGTGGCACAATACGATGTGAGAAGGACAACAGGAGGGTTAATGCACCAGTTGCTCTAACAATTAGTGTATTCATCTATTTAACATGCCGTGGCTTGCACATCTCATGGGCGCACACATATAGTCTTTCTTCTTATCTCTAGCCCATCCACTTGTAGTAACAATAGGTGGTCTTCTCCATTCATACACTGTAGTGTATAGTAATACTGTTGGTGGTCGCTATAGCAACCTGCTAGTCAGACGATCTCATTACTGGCCATCGGACATTTTCTCTTCTCATCCCCTCTCCAAGGAATTACCACTTTTCATTATGATTTTGTTTTCCCTCTCTCTCCCTCTCTCTCCCTCTCCCTCCCTCTCCCTCCCTCTCCCTCCCTCTTTCTCGACCATCACCCCCGCTT
>JAODUG010092031.1:0-11903 GCA_027564795.1 Aphredoderus sayanus | reverse complement strand
GGCATAGGCACACACACACACCCACACACACACACACACACACACACACACACACACACACACACACACACATACACATACATACATACATACATACATACAATATATAGCCTGTTGTTTGTGTTTGCAGTTGTGTTCCTGTGTATTTTATTACTGTAATTATAAACAGCAGCCAGTTATGTATGAACAAATGAAAAGTTCCAGGTTGTGTTTATATACTGTTTGGCTGCTATTATGGTAATATAAGAATTCAGCATTACTGTCCATGAAAGCCTTACATTTGCACTTCTGATAAATGTTATAATCTACTGTATAAGTGCAACAAGCATTTTACAGTGGCTTAAAATGTTAATGTCGAAATCTTGCTGTGTTATTCCCTACCACCAGTTCTGTATACACAATATGAGTAGCAAAGTTAAATGAATAATGTGAAGAACAGATCTTTAGATTTTGGTTACAGTAGGTTTAATGCTCAGTAAATTAATATATGGTGTTAAAACTCCATACACATTAGGATATTTACCAGTCTGCAGCTCCATGTGGTTTGTTTCCCTTTGCTCAAGGGAACATTCGTTGCTTTTGGGATAGCAAGTGTTTTAACACATTGTGTGTGTGTGTTTTATGATTCCCTTCTCTTCTCTCTGTTTTATGGAAATACACACACACACGCACACAAGCACACACACACACGCACACACACACACACACACAGAGAGTTGTTCCTTGTCTGACCTACTCTTTCACATTTAAATGATCTGTGTGTGCGTGTGCGACTGTGTCTGTTGCTCATTACAAGTCAGCCAGCATGAGCTAGACAGACACACGCACAGAGCTAGACAAGCAGGCGATAATGAGATTTGATTTTCATATGGTTCAGACAGAATGCTCACAGGTCAGCTAGCACACACAGGAGGTGTGAGTTCCTCAGACTGCTGTGTATACTAATCAATCTATTGATCAATAAGCCTGTCTGTTGGTCTGTTGTGCAGTTCTGCAGTGAATACATTTTATTTACTAATGTATGTCATCCTTTCCTTTACACAATTCTCTCTCTGTGTCTTTCTCTGATATACAAATATTCTCTATAGCAACTGACCCTCTCTGTTTCACACACACATGCACACGCACACGCATAACAGACAGGTGTGCAGAGGGTTTAGACATTGTTGTGTCTACCCAGGTGTGTGTGTGTGTGTGTATATGTGTATGTGTGACCTGGCAGAGCTGGTTTCATTTGGCTGCATAGCACTGTTTGGACAGGAACAGCTTGTCTGGCATAGGCACACACACACAGAGACAGGCAGACAGACAGACAGACACAAACACATTTGTTATGCACAGCACTATATGCCATTCTAAATGTATGATATACAGCTAGAAAGTATAGCAATATAGCATCAAAAGTACAATAATAACGAGAGTACACAAAATAAAGAGCACTCATCTCTCCTCTAATCCCAGACAACTCACAGACACAGAACAGACTGCCTCTCACCCCCCACCCCCATCCCCGAATGACTCGACAGTCTGTCTAGTCAGAAATAGCCCAGACAGCTGTGTGTGTGTGTGTGTGTGTGTGTATGTGTGTGTGTGTGTGTGTGTGTGTGTGTGTGTGCGTGTGCGTGTGTGTGTGCGTGTGCGTGTGCTCGCTTAGGTCATAAGGTGGACACAATTTGCTTGGCAATTTCCATTAGAAAGGCTATAGAGGAGGGGACACACTCACTTCATGGTCAGTGCAACAGTGTGAGAACTTTGCTCCATAAAACTCCCAGTGCTGGTTTCACATGGTGGGAACACTGCTTGTGTGTGTGTATGAGCATATGAGTGCGCGTGCATGTGAGCAAGAGAAAATTTGTGAAAGCATACTGCATAGCCTAATCATTAATCTCTGCCAGCATAACCGGTATTTAAGACCACATATCTGGTCCTGGTTATTGCTAATTCTTGTCCATAAAATATGTCCTGTGGATTTATTTAAAACTTTAGCAATATCCCATATGTATTGTTTAAATCTAACTATACATAATATCCTGTTTAACTGAATCACATTCAGAATACTGTCATAATTGAATATCTTTATGTCACTGAAATAAGGGAAAGGGTAAAAAGGTCAAGATGTTGAAATGAAAAGGTAACCAAGTAAGAGGTGATGTGTTTATGGTCAGGGCTTCCATAATTCCACACTAGATTTGATTACATCTGTAGAAGTTATCAAATCCTAACATCATAACTTGGCAATACCAAACTATCTCACACTAAACACATTTGTTTAGAGTCAGGAACACAACACCAGTGTGTGTTTTGTTGTCTACTGTTTAATAATGAATGTTGACTGATGTTGGGTTTATATAAAACCTTCCCCTCTCTCTTCTCTCATTATTATTCTGTCCATCCTGCCGCCCCATCTGTCTCTCCCAGACACTCCCACACACCCCTCTCCCCTTTTGCACTGACCTCCTTTGTTCACTGTGTGTGTGTGTGTGTGCTGGTCAGCTGTTCAGTCTGTGTGTGCATGTCTAGACAGTGAGGTAAAGCAAGAAGAGTGGGTGTGAAGGGAAAAAGTTTGGTGAAAATCTGTGAGCCTCAGTGTGTGTCAATCGCCGTGGACACACATGCGCCGTTGGGCATCTTCTTGGTTATGTGTGTGTCGAGCAAACAGGTTCTGCTTCCAAGCAAGGGAACTTAGATTTAGGGCATTTTTCTTTAATTGGACTTAACTGGATTCTAACTAGGCCGTCCATTGTTACTGAGGATCTTCAGAAATATAGAGGTGGGAGAGAGAAGATATGCAGCCTGTCTCAGGGAAACACAACCATGACAACTGTGTTCGGACACAGTGTGGTGAGTTTTTAGACTATGTAATTACTAGTGTAAAACAACATCTGTGCAGGGCTTAACGCTCATGCAGTTTGGAGCTTGATATTGAGATAAAACTGGATCCACTCTCTCACTTTAACGGCATGTCAGTAAGCTATGAAACTTTTATGAAATGTATGTTTACAGTACTCTTAGCCTAAAGCTGCATACACTAATATCCTATATTTTCTGCTGGTCCTTGGTGCTGATTTTTAATTCATAATGTTATCATTATTTTTTGTGCTAGTCATTCTCTGATATATTAATTTTTTATATATCTCTGATAGTCAGCAGAATGTGATACATTATGGTTACATTCACAACAATGGATTCACATGACCGGTTTTATCTGCATTGACTACACAGACAATGCTTATCAGTAGGAGAAAAACATTCTAGGTTTTGGTTGTTTCATAGGATGTGTTGATAATTAAAATAAAGCCGGCGTCATCCATTAAGTGTTAAATGGCAAGTATTTTAATTACTATGAAATTTAACTAGTAATTCACATAGTATTTAGTGCGGTTGTGTGTGTGTGTGAGTGAATGCACGCACATGCGTGCGTGTGTGTGTGTCTAGTTTATGGTCTCCTGCTGACTTGAAACTGACCTTTGCCTGCCTTCTACAAAACGTGTGAGAAAAAGGCTGTGCGTTTGGGGGGTTACAAGAATGGGGGTGGGGTTTAGGCTAGACAGTCTCTAAACAAAGCTGGCTCTGCCGGGTCTATAAACAGTTTGAGAGCCAATAGAAGGTGCATGGAGAGTGGATTTTACAGATGTGTTTGTGGGTGACAACTTGTAAAATTCTGATTTAAATGTTTTCCAATTTACATATTTAAACATGTTCTGTGAAGATATTCACATAACGATAGTCTGGTTAGAATTGTTGTAAGTTGCATTGAAATTCTTGTTGAAACAAAAAGCTATAGACATGTAAAAGGAAAAATACCTGCTGTGACATCACTATTTGGAGCATGGCTAGGGCAACAAAGCTGAATGTTTTAACTACGGCAGCACAGCAATGATTTACTACCCTGTTATTAACTTCAACCTCTCCCCCTCTCTCTCTTGCTCTAGCCCAGCTGGAGTTCATCCAAATCCTGGTCATCGTCATGGTGATGATGGTGATGGTTGTAGTTATCACCTGTCTGTTAAACCACTACCGCCTGTCAGCACGCTCACTTCTCTCCAGACATGCCCACAATCGGAGGAGACACCTATCATTGGCCAATGTAAGCTTTGTCTACTGTAGTATTTGTTGCTCAGGTTGAATTTCTGATTGAAAATCTTGGCCGTTTGCTCTTGTTGTTCTTAGTCTATCCTGAGCACCAATTTAGGACAACTTCCAGGTTACATACTGCCTTTTCACTGAATCACTTGTTAATGTATCAGGTGTGTGTGAATGTGTGAGTGTGCATGGTTCATAGACTCTTATATTTTATGTCTCACACCTCTTGTTTTCTCTTCATCTCTTAGGAGACTGGTCTATGCTCCTCCGAAGCTCCAGGGGGTGCCAGCGGGCTGAATGAGGTAAACAAGCAACAGCAGTCTTAATCCTAATATAAAAATAAATTAAAATAATATAATTGATTAGATTATGATATATGGTGGTTTGGTTTAGAAGTTTCAAACTCTGTTTAATACCCCACTCGCATTTAAGCCAAGTCATAGAGCCATACGTTTCATATGATACATTGGAGAGAAAATATACATTCAATCCAGTTTCTAATCCATATCCCTCATTTTCAATTTCCACTTGTCTTTTCAATAGCAGCCAGTTTACATCCCCAGGCCTCCAAACCGAGGACTGTCTGCCTCCTACCTACAACGGGACCTGCAGAGTCCGCAGCCACAGTCCTCCCAGCGTTTCCAGTACTCCTCCAGTAGATTCCAGCCCACCTACCCATACCTGCCCCAGTCCCTGATAGACCTGCCCCCTACAATCTCGCTGTCGGACGGCGAGGAGCCTCCACCCTACCAGGGCCTGTGCACCCTGCAGCTTCGTAACCCCGAGCAACAGATGGAGCTCAACCGCGAGTCGGTTCGAGCTCCGCCCAACAGAACCGTCTATGACTCGCACCTGCTCGACCCCTCCCCCTCCTGTCTGCAAGCCAGGTAACCACACCTGACGGTCTGCTAGTGAGAGTTTTACTGGGTAAAGTGGGGATCGGGGATCATGACGTTTAATGGTGTTATGGATAATGGGCCAAGTTGAAAACCCCTCAACATTAAAGAAAGGTTTCCAATTTTCAATGTTTTCCATTCAAACCTGATCTGCCCTTTTGTTTTAGTTACTATCAGTCTGACCCTCTCCTGTGTTCTCATCCTAGACTGCAGGCTCCACCTCCCAGTGTTCATGCAGGCCTCAGCACACTGGAGGCCCAGGATGCCTTGGCTCGACAGCAGAAGCACATGCCACAATTAGAAGGGGCTCCCCCAGCCTACAGCGAGGTCATTGGACACTACTACCATCCGACATCCTTGGCACTGCACCACAACCATGAGACTGCACCAACATCACTAAATCCCCCATCCTCATTGGCACATGGTCTGATCCGGCATACGTCTCAGCAGCAGGCCCTGTCCACTCCAGGATGTGTGGACAACAGGAACACCAGGAATCAAAAGGAGAAACCCCACAACCCCCAGCAGGTGTGACGGCATCAGCAACACTTCCTGTAAACCCTGTTTCTTAAGAAACAGCTGTCACTCATAGCAGCTTATTTCTCCAGCACACATTGAACTTAAAGGAATACCTGCTACTTCCTGTCTGAGCACCAGATGAAAGAAGGTCATAATGTCCAACAGACTGACCCTGGTCTCCAGTCATTATAAATATTTGCTTGTTTTGTTTGTTTCTATAGAATTTGTAGAACTTACTTTTTTGTCTTATTCATGCTTACAGCTTATCATTTGCGCTTACAAATCTTATTGAGGCAAAATGCAAAATATTGAATCGGCCAGCTGCATCGGTTTAGTTAGCTGGTGCTGCTTCCTCCTGCTACTTTGATTGGAATCTTGAGGTCTGATTTCTCTAACTTCCCTTACAAAGAATTTTAGACGAAATAGCAGTTTGTTTTGCAGTGGACTCACATTTGTTTGAGATTAACTTTAATCAATTTCAAACACCTGACAGCTACCGTATATCTCCGACAAATGCTAGCATGCAAGCACATTAGCAGGGTAGCGTAATAGCAAATTAGCATGCTAGTGTAAAGTAGCAAAATTCAGTTACCAGGTATAGTATAGTGTAGCTAGCATATAGGCTCTGCTTAACTTCTCTTAACTTTTCTGCACAAACTACATTGTTCACCACCTGTAAAAAGATAATCCACAATCTGTTTGATAAGACTGAGGAAAAAGAAAGTAGGTGTGTTTGTTTTCAAAAGAAAATATGGATTCTTAAGAGTGAATATTTTTGTTGTTTAGTTCTAGAGATAATATGACCAGTAATCTGTTGGGGTGCCAACTTTTGCATGTTTGTCATTGCGTGACATACATGTTGGCATGTGTATATATATATATATATTAAATATATATATACACACATATGCAAATTGGAAGTGGAAAGTACAGATTTTTCGAATTATTTATATAATTGCAGAAACAATTGCACTATTTGTTTGAGTATTGAACATTTGAGGAAGACCTTTATGAAGGAGCTCTATCTATGTGAATGCGTAAGAGATAAATTAGAATCACTGCTACTGTCCATGTTCCTACGAGAATTACCAGAGGGACTCGCCCAGTATACAATGCACAGCTGCTAGTATCATAACATCATGGTTAACTGACTTGGTTTAACTGGACTCGGACCCATGACAATACCAAAATAAATGGTTTATGCAAATGTACAAGTTCTACAAGTCAGTCATGGGTTACGATTCAACGTGAGGGCCAATCAAAAACTCTGTCTCTTCCTATTGGCTCAATAGTCAGCTAAACTCTCTTTTAAGAACGCTTGCTGGTGCCAAATTTCCTCAACCAAACAAGTCAATCATACTGATCACTATAGCTGAATAACTGAAGTGGAAATCAGAGATATTTTAGCTAAATACTGTTTCGGTTTCAAAAATGAGGATGCTAGCAACCCCTCCCACACCTGAAAACTGTGATGTCCCTGAGACTAAGTGCGGTTTGTCTCATTCATGCACAGCCTTTTCCGCTTTCCTGAAATTCTTCAAACCTGCTCACAGCTTTCAAACTGTTAACAAATAAGCTAGTCAGTTTGCATTCGCAAACTGGGGTGAATTTAATGTTTTGGGGCGCACTATAACACAGTGGGACAAAATGTTGTATGGCCCATATAATAATCAATGTGTAATGGAATGATAGAATTTAGTCATTCAAGTCAAATGAGGGGAATTCAACTTTAATGTGGATGTGTATTTTGAATGTTAGAAGTTATATTTATTGAGTGAGAATGAGAGGAAATTACAGAGAAAAGAATGCCTTATATCCCCTTCAAAACTGTAGTCTTAAATATGTGATAAAGTAGCTGTGTATTGTCATGGAACAAACAATAATACTGTTACACGTACTGTGACACACAGAGAGCCCTCTGGTAACATAACTCTCACACAGGCATCTCTGAGCACTTTACTGCAGCAGTGTGGAGACAGCATTTGTCTGTCAGCCAGTGTTGGTTGGATAATACATTGGTCATAAGATCATTTCTGAATGAAACCAGGCCCTATCAGTTAGTGGTTTTACAACTTTTTGACCCATGACAAACCATGGCAGTTTGTAGCTTGCGACCCACTTATTTTAAGTTCCCAGATAAAACTACAATAAAATGACATAGATTCAAATAGTAATCTTGGTTACACTTTATTTGATTGATTTTGACAAAGAGTGAAACTTACCATTAACACTCAAGATGTCTTGTCCAGGCACGCAGGTGTGTTGACAAATGACACGCCTGTTAGTAGCAGTTCATCTTGAGCAACCTTATCAAGAATGACCTTCTTTAAATAGAATAGATGTTAAGAAGCTAGGGGTTAAGGTGATTTTCCTTTTATTAATCAGTTAGGGTTAATTGCAAACTGATTATGTGTTCAGGGAAGTTTATAATCTGTAGCAATCATATTTTTCAGACTGGAATTATTCTGGTAATTAAAGACATAAATTAAATCTCTCCTGGGCAGCATGCCATGTTTACATGCAAGATCCAATGGGAAACATGTTTAATCACGTAAAAAAAATATTTTACCCAAAGCTGCAAGAGTATTGCTAACATGATGGATTGGTTTATCCAAAAATTAACACTTTAAAATGATTCAATGGTCCTAACACAAGTTACCTAAATTCTCAATCCTCCTTTATTGTCCCACAGTCTCTCAGTTTAACAGTGCAACTGTTGTGAATGGAAGGTCCTAGGAATCATGTGTGGGCCAGATCTTCTGCCCTGTGTTTTGACTTCTGATATGTCCAAAGGGTTCTAACCGCAGATGTTTATTGTAGAGTGTTGCTGGGAGGATGTTAGGATATTATGCTAGGAACTGCTTTGTATTACGGGTGTGGACATGTGCTTCAGGGAAAACCAACACTGGCTGAAATGAGCAGGATAGGAGAACACATTTGGGACAGACACATGCACACACTATAAAAAAAATAGAACATCAGCATTGGAATGGCTTACCCGGGACTGTGTTTGTGTTAATGTACACTGACTAGCCCTGGGAACACCCTCCAGCTGGCTAGACGAAAACTAAACATGCAGAATGAAACGGAAACATAGACATAGACTAAACAGTTTCTACCGGAAGGCAGACACACACACGCGCGAGCGCGCACACACACACACACACACACACACACACACACACACACACACACACTGCTATTTTGCGGACCACACAAGTACCTTCATTTATCATATAAACACACACACACACTGTGTCTTAGAAGTGGTTTCTCCCTCCACCCCTCCCTCTCCCTGTCTAAATGACTTTTACTGTTCCGTAGAGATGCCTGTTGTCCAATGAAAAAGTTCCATTCAGACCAACCATGCTGCCATCGGCTGCAGGTCTCCTCAGAAATGTTCAGTGTTTATCGTTGCTATGACTACAAGTGTGCCTGCCTGCCTGAGACAGGCAAATGTGAGAGGCTGGCATGGGTCAATCATCCCAGGCCACACCCTCATAGCTGTCTCAGGCAATATAAGGAGGAGGATGATGATGATTATGAATATTTTAGATAGTAAAGCCGCAGAGAGCGATGCAATACACCTATAATTTGCCTTTGATATTGTTAGTCATATTGTATATGTAGTGTGATAAATGTTTTTATTATTTTTTGGAGATTTATTTTTTATTTTACACCAATCTCTTAAACAATCTGTAACAGTCACTGTATTAATTCCTCCTGTAAAATTGTGTTTGAATGCAAAAAAACTACCTAACCCGTGCGTACAAACCTGGGTTTTACTTATTAGTGCCACAGCCTTCAGAGTTGTGTTTAAACATTTGTTACAAAGACTATCCCTGGACTGAAGAGAGTTGTAATTCAGCACACCATCCCCATTAATTAAATTAGTTGAAAAAACACCACATTTAATCATAACATTACAAATTACATTTGTTTTGTACATGTGCATGTTCAAAGTCACTTAATGAGTGACATTGACTTGGTGTACAAGCAATGTTCAGTTTGTGAACTGAACAATAACACTACATCTCTAGAATAAAGACCAGTCCCAGTGTCTGCTCTACTCCCAGTGGGACAATGTGCCTTTGTCCAGTTGGGAAGAAACATACGTCTGTAATGAAGAAAAAAAAATTTCAGTGACAAAAAATCTACACACAGCAGCAAAATGACCCTGATGGTCAGTATAGACCCTGATGGTTTATACTGTGGCATATAAATACTGTGTGTGTGTGTGTGTGTATGTGTGTATGATACATACATATATATACATACATACATACACTTGTTACTTGGCTACATCCAGTGAACAGAACTGGAGTGAATATTTCTGGCCAAAGCATGTTCTCTCTTAAACACACAATGACAAAGACATATCCAAAGAAGTGTCTTCTTATATTTGGACACAGACATGCGTTTTATTTGACAAACGTCATTGTTTAATGTCTGTTATTATGAGTTAAACCGACTAATTGACCTGGAAAACACCTGCCTGTACACAATAATACCAGGTGTTTTATACGTGACACAACATTGGTTGCCCTACAGTATAGCATCAATAATTCACATTGAGGTTATGAAGGCACCTGCAAAGTGAACTGTTTGCAGATATAGTACACGTGCACACCTTTCAAGCACAATGTAATCACATGTATAACATTCTGTGTTTTGCTGTCTATATGTGAGAATACTACAATATTCCACTCTGAAACAGAAAGACATAGAGAAACACACTGGGGCTTTATCCTAATGATCTCCACCATTTCCTTCATCGTGAGGCTGGGAAAGTCTGAAAAATTAATTCAATCACTTTGGAGAACTGCTCACACGGTGGAAAAATATGTTTACTCTGAATCTTTAATCATGATTATGGACCCAAAGTCAGTTGAACCCATCTGGACACTGAGTCTGATCACTTGGGTAAACTACCCCTTTAACTTCAACTTTGTTGCAGCAAGAAACGACATTATTATCCCGAATTACTGTACAATGTTATGCTTACAATGACTATGACTCTCAATCAATATCTCACATACAGTACATCTAGTGGCCTACATACTCTACACACTAACAACAGCTTATTTGTATATTAAAGCACAGGTCATTTATAACTTATTTTGGATGGTTTAAGTGTTACTGGATTTATTATAATGTTATTTTGTATTTTCTGTTGAGGACAGAAGAAAATTATTGTTAATGTCACAAAACATGTTATGGATCAAACATTTCAGTTATAGCCCTCATAAAGCAAATAAAAACTATTTTATAAATACGTCTGTTTCTCTTTTGGTATTAGCAATTGTTTTTATGGAACGTGCCTGTTTCGGATATATTTTTATATGGTTATAGTATTTTTTATCATACATCATAAAACCAAAGATGTTTTGTTGTTTGTTGCTCCTATGCTGAAAATGAAGGCATACAAATAGGGATTTCTCTCAGTATGGTTGTACTTCTGTCTCCTGGTAGTATCAGTACAAGCAATGTATTCGAACATAGAGGAATATACTATTTACCAATTGTCTTTAGCGGAATGGTTACCAATAATATAGTACACATACAGTATATTTAATACCCGTATTATCAAGCAATACTGGAAAACAAACCCTTACTATTTAGTACAATTTAGTATTTGTGAAAATTATGCAGAAAAGGACCACATTTATGAAACTTGAAAAACAAAGAACAGGAGGCACTACAGAGGTAGCAGGTGTTCTAGAATGAGCTCAGCAAGTGAACAATAAATGGTGGGTGATTGCTTCAAAGAACCTCTGTCATTTAAGAGGCAATGCTGTTGGTGTTGAAGAGTCAGCTGCTGTTGTTGAATCAGCAGTACTTCAGCTGACATAGTAGCTGAGTGACAGTTAAAGCTGTGAAGTGGGCAGACTGCCGTGGTCTGCATGACATGCTTGATATGTTATTAAACACATCTAAGGTTATTTACCTTGTTGAATATGCACCTTAGACCTCTGTTTTGTTTGTTGTTTAGTTTTTACACAAATACACATTTAACAATATGATTAAAAAACTTGATTTTTGAATTAAATAGGATTTATATTTTATAAAATAGCCTATCACTTTGATATATGGGTTAAAAAGAAAGTTGTCTTTGACCCTTGACCATAACGAGATCCGTGTTACACATCTTTAGGCCTGTATGTGTAACGGTAGTCTTTAGCCACTAGGGGGAGAACCTAACTTACTTATGTCTCAAAAGACTGAGATGAATAGCGATTTAATACTTCGGAGTGGGCCTGTAGCATGAGCATTACATGTGGCTTTTGTGGCATTAGTGGTAACGAAGGGGTGAAGCTGAGACTATATATATATATATATATATATATATATATATATATATATTATAAAAAAACCATATAAAATTTTTTTTTTTTTATGTTTATT